>QCXZ01000003.1:3139738-3348095 GCA_025024175.1 Rhyzopertha dominica | reverse complement strand
TTGTGCCATATTGTCAGGGTTTCACAAATAATTGGCGACAACGTTACGAAACCGGTTAATTCTTTGAACAATTTTTCGACGACTAAAGCCTTCATCCTTACAGCCAAGATTTTACCTTTTCCATGTCACTCAGATACCTTCCATGAGGCACACCATGTATTCTGATATTTAATTTGCAAATATTCAATTTGCATCGTGGATAGACATCCTCCTTGTACTGTCAGGGTGACATATTAAACGAAAATGTCATTAAAGGTAACTTTATTAACATTTGTACGACTTAAAACTTTTTATTTACCTATGTGCATTGAGCGGTAAAAAGAATTAATTTTATAGGTTGATAAGTGTGGTAAAGCAAATGCCGAAACCAATGGCAGGAAGACCAGTACCATTCCAGAACCTTTTAAGCCCATACAAACCCAGCTCGCACCATTTAGTTTTGAGCAGAGAGACAAGGAGGCAATGAAACGAAAAAAGGAACTTTTCGAAAAGGTTTGCAAATTTGTTGTAACTCGCATATTGAATTGAAAACTGTGAATCTTATGTTTCTGTACTTCCCATCCTTTCATAGATTATAGAGGAAGAGCGACAAGCTAGGGAATTTCGTGCTCGTCCGCTTCCAAAGAATATTTTCCGGTCAAGTCTTCTTCTCTTTATGGTAGTAAAAGTGGATCTCACGACAGTCTGATGTCAAATGTAAGTAATGATAAGACTTGTGTACATTTGGCAAGTAATATTGCATGTTATAAAATAAAATTATTTTAGTTGTTATTAAGAACTAAGGGAACCACAAGTGGTAGTTTGTAGTGCTTAATAATACTGAATGCATGATATTCAATGATTTGGAATCCAAGCAAATTCATTAACAACTATTATTTGTTTTATTTAATGACAGAGAAGTGATGGTGGCAATCAGAATATGACTTTCCGTGCTCGTCCTCCAACCGTTCTTTATAAAGAACCATTCGTCCCAAAGAAAGTGGAACAGCCTCTCACAGAGATTACGGCTTTTTGAACTGAATACTGACCGAAGGGCTAGAGAGAGAGAAGCTTTTGAGCAGCATATGAAACAGAAGGAGGAACAAATAGCCGAATTCAGAAAAAAGGTAAAACGCGTCTTTAGCTTGCAATTATTAAGAAGATTCAAAGAAATTATGTGTCTTACCTTTTCCATACAAATTGTGAACGAAACTAAACACTCCAAATTACTTTCTTTAAGAATATTTTAATAAATAGCTATTATGTAGCTAGAAGTTAAAAAAGAATAGCAAAAATAATTGACCATTTCTTGCCTTTGACCTTTTTGAGGATTCTAAGAAAAATAACACAGGAAACTATTAAAAAATAATAACATGAATGTATTCCAAAACTCGAAGAATATAAATATTCCTGAAGCCATTCTGGGGCTAAAGTATAAGGAATCCAACAAGCAAGTGTTGGACATGAATTAATGATTGTCTTAAGTGGAAGATATCTGCTACACTAGAAACCATTTTTTCAGGCCGAGGCTGAAAAGCGACGCTTAGAACAGTTGGAAATAGCGCGTCTTCGTAAAGAAGCTGAACACAAAGCTCAGCCCATAAGACATTACAAACGAGTACCAATAATTGAGTCCAAGCTGGTGACTGTAACCAATGAGTCCAAACTTTGCATCTAAAGAACTTGCCAGGAACAAAGAGAACTAGCAATTTTTAGTCTATTCCAAGTGAGAAACGGCCAGAAGTGAATAGCTTATATAGCAGGCTGTTTCTCATTTGGAACTAACTGTATCGATGTATGTATATGTTTTACTTAACTTTTATAATGTATTTTCACTTGAAGTATCAAATGTGTTTTTCGAATATATTTTAGCATTCAAGAATGACTTTTATTTCAATTGTATATTGTGTAGATGACTAATTTTACTTCCACATCCAATGAATGGGAAGTACTGTATCGTGAAAAAATTTTCAGAAATGTTTATTTGCTCAATCGCTTTAAAATGGTCGAAAACGGAAATAATACAAAATTTGAGCAAAAAAATTCGTGTCTCTATGTGGACAAGATACTTTCAAAAGACAACATATGAACTTGAAATTTGGCATACAGAAAAAATGTGCAAAACCTGATTACTGGTCGTACAGTATAATTAATGAAAGCGTAAATGTCATTTTGACAATTAGATGTGGAAGTATTGATTCAATTTACATTGGTTTGTTCTTATGGTCTTATTACTTCGATATTGCCTTTAATATTCATATTGTGAAAATATTTTATATCTAAATCGTTATACATCAAAAAAAGTTAAAGTTTAAACTCGTAAAAAACAACTGAAAAATTGGATTGGGTTAGGTGATGAAGTGGTGAAAGAAATGTGCAGCGAAACTTTCAAGAACTACATCTGAAATCTGGAAAAATTCTGTGCATCACTGGTAAGTTCGTCATTCCTTTCCTTTGCTATATAAAATTGAAAGTGTATTTATATATATTGCTTTTCTAGTATATTAAAAGAGCTCCAAGTTATAAAAGAATAAATTAAAGAAACTAGTTAAATAGGTTTCCAAAAAGAAAAAAAACAACATTAAAAAATAATATAAGTTTATTATTTCTGTACTCCTCCGTCAGAATCCCCTTCCTCAATTTTCATTGGTAGTAAATCTCCCCATTTAGATGATCTGGCGCAATGATATGTTGTCCTGGAAATAAATTCATAATTAAAATATCATTCAAAACTATTTAACAATAGACCCACTTTCCCTGTTTTGCTGTACTAAAAATAACTTCTTGCAAATGTCCCTTGGATGTGCATAGCCTACAAATACTGTGCTTCGTTCGTACCAACACCTCTCTCACTATTCTAGGCCATTGATCATCATCTGGACTCCTTTCGCCTTGAATGAGTATTTTAGAACAATATTGGGAGTATTAAAAAATTATTACCTTTTTTCAAAACAACATAAGAATAAAGCTCACGCTTTGTATCTTGTTGTTTTCCAAATGGTAGGGGGAAATACTTCACCATAAAGTTACATGGAGTATTATCTTTACTTACAAACCTTGGACAAATATTATCATGAGGACACTGAAAATTATAAAAAAAATATTAACAAAGGTGTATTTACGATGTGTGTCAAGTGTATACTTACAGGACTGAAAACATGTCCTTTATGTAGCGGATCTTTAATATGCAATATAAAATCTCTAGCTTCATTTATAACCTGAAAAGCAAATTCTGTGTTTTTAATGGGATAATTTGTAAGCTTGTACAGTTTAGAGTAAATTACATATATAATCAGCATTTGAGTAGCTATTTTTGGCTGTCTTGTTATTATTATTGTGTCAATACAAAATTATGCCGTTTTACATTGTTGTAAATGCCTGTAGCTTATATTTGCATGATAAAAACATTAATTTTGTCGCTCAACAACCTTCACAGGAAAATAGGTAGCAAAATGTGCTACAAAATCTCGTTTAGTTATATTGAGTCGAAGTTATGTTTTGCCCTGTTGATACTCCAAACTGGAATGTAAACAAATTTGCACAGATGCTGTTTAAGAGTGATAATTATTGTTCAAAAATGTCAAACTTAAACATTAACTTGATTTTCTGAAACTGTATCTTGTTATGTAATACTTACTCTAAATCCTCCATTTGTGCCTTGTTCGACTAATACTAAATATTTACTAGTTTTATTCCATAATTTAACAAGAGTGTCTAATCTGGTTCGAAGATCTGGCAATTCCAACAAAGTATATGCTGATACTACCAAATCATAGGGAGTCTGCAAAAACAAGTACAACAGTTTATCATAAGTGACCAAAAGAAGTTCACAACAAATGACTTTCTCTCATTATTCACACATTTTATCAAACTATTCATTTTGAATTTTTGCCAAACAGTGTGGGAATACTGTTTACTTACATTGTTTACTGGTAAAAATTGTCTGTAAAATACTCCTTTAATTGGTGTTTCTTTGTTGGCTCTACCATCTTTTAGCAAAGTTAAAGCCAAGTCGTTCATGTCACTCGACACATCTACATTGAAGTACTCTACGATTGATTTTTGCCAGAACTGTCTGGCAGCCCTACAATAGAGTATCATATTTGCAATATGGATCAACAACAGTTGGTAACTCATTTATTAGATAATAATAGCAAACCACCTGGTAGTAAAAAAATACTACTTTATCATATCATAACACATGTAACATTTTAGTACCAGCCCATTATCGAATGTTCCATGTAATGCAGATGACAAATTACATGAACTGTGTACATAAATGCCAATGTCTTCAATAAAAATTTAAATTCTAATGTATTAAAAAAAATTCGGTTTTAAATGTTATTTCCTAATTATATCTTTTCAAATATATATTATTTATTATTGAATAATATCCACATATCCACATATATAATATCGAACAAAGTATGAAGTTTTTTTTCGTTTTAGTATGTGATTAGTAGTATAATTCCGAGTATTATTCGTCCCTATAAATTTTCGGTACAGCAAACTGTTTAGAAGATATTAGCGTCACGTCACTTAAACAAAAGGTTTTTCCAAATACCATCAGATAGGAAACAATATTTCTTACAAAAAGTATTTTACAAAATTTTTCCAAGAATTTTGACATTTTCGAAATATTTCCAAAGAACATATTTTGAATCCTGTCCATACGATTTTTTTTTAATTTTAGTATTATATAGAATATCAAATTTATGATCGGAAAGCACTTGCAATTTTTTGTTAAGTAAATAATTTTCGAATTATTTGAAAGAAACCAATATTAGAAATTTATGTATTTTTGCTAATATCACGAGAACTGTTTGTGTGAGAAAAAAATGTGGAGAGAAAAAATGCTCAAAACCTGATTACTGATCATATACTTAGTATAAGAAATAAAAGGGTAAAGCTCATTTTAACAATTGGATGTGGAAGTATTGATTCAATTGGCAAAGGTTTTTACCAAATACGATAGGAACAATTAACCCGTGTTAAATAAAAGTTTGGTGTTAGTTAGCTAATGTTTTTTTACACAAAGCACACGACAAATCAATAAAAACTATACAAGCTACTATATTGTCTTGTATCAATTTAGAAGGCTTTTATTCTTAGTATTTCTTATAAAAAATACAAACTATATCCCGCATAATACAAATGGAACAAGAACCACTTATATTCATATTCTCTGTTAATGGATATCTTCTTACCAAGTTACAGTTCCAACGCCAGACCCAAAATCAAATAAACTCTGTGGCCTGAATTCCTTATCCCTCTGACTGATTTCGGTAAAAATTTTAGTCAACACCGCATATTCCGGAGCAAATCTTCCCACCAAGTACGTGAGGCAAGTCTGTGTATCGTAATTGACCGGCTGCCAATTGTACACTTTTTGCTTCAACATGAAATGCATCCTGTCATTGAAGCTTCGTTCTAACGTTTCTTCATCTCTCACTTGGCTTCGCTCATCGGCTTCCATTTTCGCAATTACTTTTTTCTTCAAATTGCCAGCGAGATTCTGAACTTCTTCCTTTTCCATTGGTGGGACTCGACCCTTTAAATGATTGACAAGCTGTTCCGCACTGCTTACAAAAGACTTTATCGGGTAATCTTCAAACGACCTCTCTATCGCTTTGATTGCTTGCTCGGGAACAGTAATAGTTCGTGGCTTGACTACTCCCGGGTGATTTCTCGGCTTGAAATGTTCTTTTGTGATGCTTTCGTTTACATTTTCGTCTAATGTTACTACCGGTCTTGTACTAAACTAAAAAAATATGAAGATCATTGTAAAAACAAATGTGGTAAGTTAAACTGCTTACCTGCGCCTGTTGACAGGCTTTATTTAATAAAATCTGCATGCGATACCTACAAAAATTCATTTTCATTTTCTTAGGTTAAGATGCACATGTCAAAACACTTGTAACTTGTGGCTAATTTCACTTCTGTTTGGTGTTATGTGGCTAATTTCAAGTTACCAGAACTAGGTCAAGCTTTTTGGAGTAGGGATAAGCGACGCCTGGCGTCGTGACGGACCTCAAAAGCTAGTTTCATACAAAACTGGTCAAAAATGAAATTCGCCGAACACTTATCTGCTCACATAACACCAGAATGGAGAAAGCAATACATAAATTACGAAGTACGTATTATTATATTATTAAACGGTCTAGTCACAAATATTTAATATATTTTTTTTTGGAGGAAATGAAAGCTCTTCTATACGCTGCGGTTGAACAGGCTCCTTCCGCAGAACTAGTCGAACCAGAAATACTAACCAGGTATTTCGCAAAGTTTGACGAGCAATTCTTTTCTTACTGTGATAAAGAGTTAAAAAAGATTAGTACTTTCTATTCAGGTGAGTAGCGGTCTGAATATTATGAGTCGAGTGGGAAGAAATTTCTTACAGAAAAATTAGCTGAAGCCACTAGGAAATATGCAGGCTTAAAAAATGAGCTGGACGAAGCGAGGGAAGTTGATTTTTCAAGACATCATCGCTCAATAAAAAATAATATATTAAGAAAGAAAACTGTGCCGGCAAGAAAAATACAGGAATTGAAACTAGCATTCAGTGAATTTTATTTGAGCCTAATTTTATTGCAGAATTATCAAAACTTGAATTTTACTGGGTTTAGGAAGATTTTAAAAAAGCACGATAAGGTAAAAAAGCCCAATATTTTATTTTGATGCATTTTGAAATCAATTAAGTCCATTTTAGTTGCTGTCTCTCGATAACGGTGCAAAATGGAGAGTGCAGCATGTAGAAAACTCTCATTTCTACACAAACAAAGATATCGACAGGTTAATAAGAGAGACAGAACAAACTGTAACACAAGAATTGGAAGGAGGAGATAGACAGCGAGCTATGAAAAGATTAAGGGTTCCTCCTTTAGGAGAACAACAAAGTCCATGGATTACTTTTAAAGTTGGTCTATTTTCGGGATCATTCGCGGTGTTGTTAATAGCTGTCACACTCTCAGGTACAAATTAAAAATTAATAAACAAAGAAAATTATCATTAGAAGTACACCAAACAACAAACAGTTTACTAAAGCAAATATATATGTTCCATAACTATTTTCATTGCATGAACATACTCTCAAATATTCAGGCAACATATATAAAGCAACTTCATGTGCATGCAGTAATTTTTAAAAATGAAATTGTTAATGAGAATAATTTTATTGGATTTTTGGTCAGAAAATCATAAAATCAAATTTTTACTTTTAGCCGACATTTCGTTTTATTTTAAATTTTATCTACGCTTCAAATGTCACTGATTCGTCCAATCATGCTGAGGGCAGAAGACAAACAAATCAAATTTATGTGAAAAAGTTCGGCCTTAATGTACAACAAAAACTTTGAAAATTTTTGCTAACTGAAGTTTATGGTTCTTTCTATTCCAGCAATTTTTCATAGCAATAGAGATGACTGGCGAGTTGTATGCCGTCTCTATCGCGGTCCCTTCCTCATAGTGCTGTTCCTCTTCTTATGGGGGATGAATATTTATGGCTGGAGATCCTCAGGGGTCAACCACGTGCTCATCTTCGAGATGGATCCAAGGAATCATCTTTCAGAGCAGCACATCATCGAGCTGGCAGCTGTTTTTGGAGTCGTATGGTGTCTGTCGATGCTTTCGTTCTTGTATAGCGACGAACTCAGCATTCCTGCCTACGCAAATCCTCTGGTTTTGATAGTGCTAATGTTTGCATTTTTACTAAATCCGACAAAAACTTTTAGACACGAAGCGAGATTTTGGACACTTAGAGTGCTGGTGAGTCTTTTTTGCTGCTCATTAGTCCAAAAAATAATATATTTTTGCTTTAGGTAAGAATTCTTCTAGCACCATGTTTTTATGTAACTTTTGCTGATTTTTGGATAGCTGACCAGTTGAACAGTATGATCACTGCGTTTACAGATGTCCAGTATTTTATTTGCTTTTATTCGACCAACCCTAATTGGAATGTAGGAGTAGGTAAGTTAATTTTAAATCCTGCCATAAGAGGGACTATTCAATTATTAAACTTGTATAATAAATATATACCTGACAAGTTTAATTAACAACCTGCCAACTGTAAAATAAATGCTTTCAAATATACTAGATCAAAAAAGATCATTTCAAGCAATAAAACCTTGCAGTATAATCTCAAATTGTGCAACCAAAAAATATACACAATAACGTCTGTATAACACAAGTGTTTCAAAGGTTGCTAAGCAAAAAGTACCACGGTGTACTGGCTTCATTAAGCATGTTTACTTAACTACTCCAAAACTATACGAGTACATAACAAAACAGATTAATACTCGAACTTCAAACTGGTTTAAAAAACAGAATTCTGCACAAGCCCAATTTATATGTGGCTGTAATTCTTATATAAATCAAATTTACCCTTTTAAGGTCGGATTACACCTAGMTAACACCCAGTGATGATATAGAGTAGACTATATGAWTCTTGGTCAGCAGTAKTAAATTCTTTACTAACAGAATCACTATTATAAAAACAGTATACCTTATGCAGCTTATTCAGTTTGTTATTTATACCAATAAACACCARCACCTTAATCTTTAAAGCGWAGATTCCACATAAAACATCCTATAAAATGCAATAATCCCTCTTGGTCTCGGTAGCCGTTAAATTAAACCAAAAGTGAGGTTAGAAATGCCGACGATAAACTGACGTTTCCGTCTGACATATACCCAGGTAGTGGGGCGGAAACCATGAATGAAACGACGCTGAATACATGTGCTTCACTCTGATTGGTCCAAATGGGGAAACCCGCAGCGACCTTGAATTTCTCGGAATTGCGTAGTAAGGGGATTCCAAGCGTAGTAAAATTTAAAGGGACAGCGCTTTCAATGAATGACGTGTGTTAACGGCGATTTTTGGACGATTACATTTGTGTAATGGGAAATAGGGATGCTTTTGATAGTTTGTAGGTACAAATACGGCCTGATTGGTAAAACGAATTAGATTTTTGATACAGTAATAATATACAGGGTGGGTGTTTTTCAATGACCAGTATAGACATCTTGAAAACTACCAGAGCTAAAAAAAGATTTGCCTTTTTGTGGGTTCAACTCAACGCCTGTTTTGATTTGATTACAAAATTCATGATATTAGATATTTTGAGAAAACTAAATTTTCTATTATACAGAAGAATAGAGAAATACAAAAGTTGTAGATAATTTCATTCTTGGTCAAATAGTGAACTCCAGTGTATTATGCATTTTCTCATTTGTGGTATAATATACACTTATGCTTTTAAGGCAAACTGTAGTTGGCTATGGATTCAGAAAATTGGCGATATTTTAGTTATCCAACGGTAATACTCTAATAGCTATTTTTTTTTTGTAAAACTAGAGTTATGGCATTGATATTGCGTCTTGTTTTTAACAGTTACAAATAAGTGCTAAAAATTAGTAACGCATTTGTGAATAAAAAATTGAGTTTTCGGACCAAGAAAATGATGAAAATATAATCACAAAAATTCCGTCAAAGCGTATTTATTTTTTTTCAATCAAGGACTTACTGAAACCAAAAGACAGTAATTGTTATATTAGCATCTGATTAAAGGCGTTATGAATGTCCACGTATGTAACATTAACTTGACTTTGATTATCCAGAGCAATTAACACATAACTGTAGATATATTCATATAGTTTCAATTTAAAGATGTGTGAAAAATTACAGAGAATGGATATGGGATATGGGTCTATAATTACGAATCTGTGTGTTAAATACGAGAATAAACCTATGTAAAAGGAATATGTTGAATGGATTCAAAGGTGCATTCATTGTGAAACATCCTGAATCAATTAGGTAGCTTGGAAACAAGCTGATTGAACGTATGTGCTTTGTCTCACTTGAAAAAAAAAGAAAAATAAAAATGTATTATTTTGGACTAGATATATTGATGATATTTTTTGGATTTGGACGGGAACTGACAGGCAGTTGGATGTATTCTTAAAATTCTTAAATACAATAAATAAAAACATTAAATTTACCCTAGAAAAAGAAAAGGATGGAGTTCTTCATTTTCTGGACTTATCAATGTCGGCAAAAAATAATAAAATAGACTTTGAAATTTATAGAAAACCAACACAGTCAGATGTTACAATCCCGACTTCTTCAAATCAATCATTACAGATTAAGCATTCCGTGTTTTATAGTTTAATAAACAGACTAATAAATATACCACTTAGAAAGAAAAAGTTTCGAAAAAGAATTGACGACAATTAAACAAATAGCCTTTAACAATGGATACGACACAAATACTTAAAAAGCAATATAAAATTAGAATACAAAGAATGCTGTACAATGCTAACATCAATGAAAAAGAACATATTTTTGCCGCAGTAAATTATGTCAAACGAGTTAGTGTTTGTGTTAAAAAATAGGCTGAATAGACTCGGGATAAAAGCAATAGAGGTTGATAATTGCAATTTGGGAGGTCTTCTAGTTAACAATAAGCCAAAATCCAATAAATTGAACAAAAACGGCATTTTAAAATGCATGCAATGTGACATGATATACATAGAACGATCAGGTAGAGCTAATAAAAACAGAATTAAAGAACATGTTGCGAATATAAATTCAAACAAAAGCACAACAGGTTTTGCTGACCATCGCATAAGAAATAACCATCACTTAGATGAAAACGACGTCAAAATTTTGCATTGTAAAAGGAAAGGTAAAAAATTGAACATTTTAGAACTTTTGGAAATTAAAAAAGCTAAGCATCAGAAAAAACATTTGGCAAATACACAAATAGAAATTCCCACGTCCAGTAAGCCTTTGATATTGCCGAAATTATAAAGTCGGCCTTCAAACCCAGGCGAGAGATTTTACAACTGTATTTTACAACCCCTGTAAAAAGGGGATGCAAACAAAATTCTGCACATCTGATTTTAGTATAACGCTGTTATCTCTTTGACAATGACCTTTCTAGGTCGAAACGATCGTCAGAGTTATCTGATAAATTAAGTGAGACAAAGCACATACGTTCAATCAGCTTGTTTCCAAGCTACCTAATTGATATGTAAAAGGGGTTCCGCCAAAACATTTACATAACTGATACACACTATGAATATAATTACTAAATGCGCTGGATTTACTAGGATACTGTGAAGAACCTATCTCCGACTTGACACAGTCATGAGGATTTTTATTTTATGGGGATAGTCATGAGATATGAGTTTTCAATTTGATTTTTAAGCAAAGTACGAATTTTTTAATCTGCTCATAATCAGCATGAATTGTCCTTCAAGTTGTAGGTTTTAATCATAAAGTCAGGTGTAAATTTACTACACAGTTTACAAAACAATTTAGATTTGGATATTACAGAAGGATGACATGAGTGTTCTGCGAGAGGTGGATCATCATATTTACAAGTGTTTGAATATAAAGTAGAATTCTGCACGATCTAAAGTAGGGTTAAGAGAATTTTTTTACATTATTAAGTTGAAATAAGTTCGTTTCATGTTTGAAAACTGATTAATAGGTGATGTTTTCTGTCATCAAAAATGGTACATCAAAATCACCCGAAACTATTACAATTTTTGTACAAGAACTCTAAGTTTTCAATAGGGTTTATAATACGAGTAGTTGGTAGTTCCAACAGTATATATTATGGTAGATTCACACGTTGTTTTGATAGAGTTCTTGACTGCTAATGATCACCAACTTTTGTGGAATGAGTGGCTTTAAAATTACGATCACACCGTGTTACACTATAGATAATTATTATAGGTTAATGGAAAAAGCTGACTACTGTTGATATCATTTGATAACCAAGTTTCGGACATGCATATTATATGTAGAATAATCAGAAAGTAGAACTTCATTATAAAATGTCATAATTTTAGTCCCAATCCTTAAACAATCTGATAAAAATGGAGTTACTATGACTATTTTTTACTAATTTTATCAAAATGCGGAGCATGCTTCTTTACGTTTATAACTATTTCGTTGAACAGCTAAAATATCGCCGACTTATAAATCCACGACCACTTGCAGTGTGCATTACAAAAACATAAGTCTATGTCATATATCAAAAGAAAACAAAGTATAGTACACTATTTGAGTAAGGGCAATCATCCACAACCATACGACTTCATAATCAATGGAGGCATGTAGGCTATCCACCCCTACAACCATGAGTCTGTGGACTAGGGGATGTTGGGAAAGATGAGCGTATACAGACAAACGAAATAATGGACAGACGGACACACACAACAAACAGAAACAGACAAGTCGTCTTAATATAAAATCGTTCTAATAATAATAAGGAAATTCATAATAGTAGAAGCGTTACAAGCGCTTTTTACATAAAGCATAGTCTACAATAGTGAATTCTTCTGCAGGTAAAAGGAAAAAGGTAATGGCTATCGGTCCAATTATATATTTTCATTCCATGTGAACAAAGATTATCTTGAATACATTTTTATTGGTTCAAGCCTTTAATGGCTACATATGCTTTTAATATCATAGCCGATACGCGAAGAACGTTCCATCTTTCAGATGCCAACCGTTGCGTGGAGAACCACATGGTAATTCGTCCCATGATGGCCTGTTTGCCCGCGTGGTTTCGATTCGCCCAGTGTCTGAGGAGGTACCGCGATACGAGGGAGGCCTTTCCTCATCTAGCAAACGCGGCCAAATACGCGACTTCCTTCTTTGTGGTGATCTTTKCTGCCCTATTAACCGTAGACTCCAGTAAGTAATCCCGCCATATTTTCCTTATCTCAGCGGCTTACTTTTAGAGGACAGGTCAATTACTGAGAGTCCGTATTTTTATCTGTGGATAACGGCATCTCTGATCAGCTCGTGTTACGCCTACACTTGGGACATAAAGCTGGACTGGGGATTGTTCGATTCCAAGGCGGGAGATAACAAGTTTCTAAGGGAAGAAATAGTGTATCCCTCCACTGTAAGTGAAATTATTGGGCTGTTTTGGAAATTGCGATGGAGTTTTCTTGCAGTGGTTTTATTATTTTGCTGTGGTGGAGGATTTTATTTTGAGATTTGCATGGGCTTTTTCCATGTCGCTGACTGAAACTGGGTACATCCACGCTGATCTGATGATTACGATCCTCGCTCCTTTGGAAGTGTTCAGGTCAGTATGTGTAACTGATTATATACCGGATGTTTTGATAAAAACAAGTCGCCTTCAATAATTATTATGGGAGACAAATTCCAGTAACATACTAAATTCTGTTTCGGAGAGGAACATCATATGATATAACATGGACGTTATCAGACCTTTGAAAATGTTGGGTAAAAAGGCCCCCAATCAACGTCCATACAAATAAATAAAATAAGATGTGAGTGTGGTTTTCTATTGTAATCAAACTATAATGGAAAAGCCCCAACCACAAAGATTTAGAGAGCCTAAATACATATATCTTCAGTGAAGTAAAGTTATAGAGTGAGATGTGACTTTAATGGATTGGGTTACATTTTACCCAAACCTGAAATGAGCTAAATGCTCATTATATTATAATATTATATTATAGCTCATTATATTATAACTCCTATGGAACGCGTGGTCTGCCCAATACACTTAAGATTACAACTAACGCCTTGTATTTGATATATGCCCTCATTGTCTTTTTTCATCTACTTTATCCCTTGGATTTCCTGAAAGATTTTTGATAGTATCATTGTCAGGTTTTATGATGCTTTCTAATCCTTTGGTAAGCTCATATTCAATTTTGTTAAATTTATATTCTACAGTAGTTGGTAAAGACAGAGTGGTTGGATATACATTTTTGTGCTATATATTCATAAGTAAATTTTCTACTGCTTTACGAGAATACTGCAATATTCTTGATAAACTTCAGTTCATTTTAAAAGTTAGCTTTAGAAAATAAACTAGTCTATTAACTATCAAGTTCAAAGCAGAAAGTTTATGTTGATGAGAATGTTGCCACTGACTGATTTTAGACCTATTTGTATTTGTAACTTTTCTGTACACATTAAACTTTCGTTGTTGTTCTTTCTTGGCCCTAAAACATCTAAAAACGCAAGACTTTCTTGTTCTTCCTTTCCCATAGTGAAATTAATACTTGTGAAACAGGAATTTAAGTTTTCTAAAAAGTTATCAATGTTATATTTATTAGTGTCAAAGATTGCAAAACCATCATCGATTTAATGCCACCAACGCGAGGGAAATGCTGCTTTTATATAATAATAAGTTTGTTAGAAATGTTAAAGTAGATGAAAAAGACAAAACAGGCATATATCAAATACAATGCAGTTAAATATATTGGGCAGACCAGTTTGAGTGCATACAAATGTTGAGTCACAACTGAAATGCCTGCCTGATATTCTGAAGATCTGTGAGGTCAACACTGGTGACAAAACACAATTCTTTGATGTAACTGCTCACACTGGTAAGTAAAAGATCATGAGTTGTTTCAATTTTTAATGCATTAGTGATCCAGTGATGTTCTCGTTTTCTTGCAATAACAAAATCTATTTACTAGAAACAGCCAGAAAAAACCGAATAAAATAAATTGAATCATTTTAAACTTTAAAGGAAATGGACATTTTTAAAGGTAATATAAATATATTACATATTTTATTTTACTTGAATTTGTCTTCCATGGGAATTATTGAAGGTTGCTATATTTAACAATTACCGTAACTTAGATTAGTAGGATTGGTAAGATCGACGAAAGTTTATTTTTTAAAATATTTCTTAATGGATGTAATAAAGCTGAGGAACCCCTCCATAGCCGTAACGAATCCTGCTTCTCCTCTAACCTAATAATATATTGAATGAAATTTAGAAGTTTGCAGACATTTAGCCTCGAGGTATTCCAAACTTTCGGCGTAACACTTTTTCTTCTCATTTAAGGATAATTTGATCAAGTTCATGTAATTATCAACCTAAATTGAAGCCAGTTCAGGCCATTTTATGAGATTTTTTATACGCAATAAGGTATCTTAGTGGCTAGTTTTATTTTAAGTGCAAGTAAATTACGCTTTACTCATTAGGTCCAAAAGGAAAATGTCGGTGAAATTTCGGTTTGCAGGAGTAATAAAAAATTCGATATGTCTGAAATACAAGAAATAAGAAAATGCAGAATTGATATAAACAATCTTTTATAAAGGTTATGTTGTTAAATTACGATAGAATAAACCGTTTTCGAGAAAAATTTACTCAGCTCGGCATATTCACATAGTATTTTTAATCGTGTGCGTTACCAAGTAGCAAATTAACATTTTATGATTACTATTTTCCTTAAATTAATATGAATAACAATAATAAGAGCTATACTAACGCAAGACTACGTGAATGAATTATCTCGAGGTAATTCTCTTGAAGCAAGACGTTTATATGCAGGAAGATTTGCAACTAGGAGGATAGCACAGTCCCGGCTATTTACTACGCTTCATAGGAAAAATGTGTAAGCCAAAAGTTATTAAAAAATTCATCGAAAAAAACGATTTTGACAACCTGTATCTTCGTTATCTTTGAGTTTATTGAGGGGTTATTTTGGAGCAATATATCCCTTCATACTCAGAACTCCTTGAAGAACCATTTCAAGCCAGCCATCATGTAACATGGCAACCATGCAAGATTTGAAGTTTGATCGTCTACCACATCCTGATTATCCCCTGACCTGACACTAAGCGATTGTCGTATATTTGGCCAACTTAAAGAGGCACTAAATAGAAGAAGTTCAAAGTAATGATAAAGTGATCCAAGAGGTAGATGAGTGATGATGAGGCACACGCCCAAAGAAACTTTTTTCTTCGGTTATGAAAGTACTTTCAAAAGGATGGGAAAATACAGGGTGATTCAGATTTTACTAGAATAACTTCAGGTATCGATAGAAGTAACCGAAATAATGATAGCCAGGGGATGTAAGTACGCAAGTGTTTGTTTGTATGCTAAGGGCAACGTAACTGACATGTGATAAAAAATTTAGATTAATTGCTATACAGGGTGTTGTTTTTGTTGGTGTCAGCTGCAAGAAATCTGGTAGAACTTTTTTGTCGCACGCCACTGGACAAATTATTTTTTTCTGATATGTTCAGTCTTGTTACCAACTTTTTTTGTTCTTAAACTTTTTTGATATGTCGCTTAGTTTTCGAGATATTCTACTAAATTCCGAACACAGCTCAGCTGCGTTGAGCAAATAGCAGCATGCCTTAAAAAACAAAACACATCCTAGCGTAAGTCCTAAGTCAAAATAAATGTCATTGTTGCTCGAGACCTTTGTTGTGACTTTTATTGTGCGAAAAGATGCCCAGAATGTTTACAAATGCCGAATACGCCGACATTCATTATGTTTATGGTTTCTGCGACGGAAATTTTAATGTTGCTGTTGAAGAGTACCGCATACGTTTTCCGAACAGAAGAGTTCCGCACTCCCACACTTTTGTAGAAGTTCATCGTCGTTTTTGGATTTGGATTTGGAGTTCTCAATAATCAAAATCGCATTGGTTGCCGAAGAGATGACAGAATTCTTCAAGTTTTCAACAATGATAGAACAATGAGTACATGTCCAGCAGCTCGACAGCTCGGTGTATGCCAATCTAAGGTGTTTAGAGCTCTTAAGCAAGACCACCGAAAAGCCTTCCATTTGCAGCCTGTTCAAGGTTTGTTACCTGAAGATGCTGAAAGGCGTCTTACGTTTTGTAGATGGATTTTGGAGTCAGTCGAAATAATTCCACATTTTCTGCACAAAGTTTTGTGGACAGATGAGTCTAATTTCATGAGAGCTGGAGTTGTGAACTACCATAATCTCCATGCCTGGGATCACGAAAATCCTGGGTGTATTAGGCAATCCTCATTTCAGCACGAGTTCAGTGCAAATGTGTGGATTGGCGTTATAAGTAACAATCTGTGTGGACCACATTTTCTTCCTCCTCGATTGAATGCCAATTTGTTCCATGATTTTCTGGAAAATATTATTCCTGAAGTTATTGAAGATGTTCCATTAAATTTACGTGAAGAATGTTGGATGCAATTAGACGATGCTCCTGCACACTATGGACGGCAAGTGCAGCACCGGCTAGACAAAAATTATCCTCGCCGATGGATAGGACGTCAAGGCGGCAACCGTCAGAATTTGATTCCCGGTGAGGAGCCGGTGGCTTGCCCTGCGCGTTCACCTGACTTAAATCCCCTGGATTACTAGGTTTGGGAACATGTTAAGGGAATCGTTTATGCAACCCAAATCAACACTCGCGATGAATTAACTGAAAGGATACAGAACGCCTGCAACGACTTAAGAAGTGATCCCATTAAAATTGGAGCAGCAGTTAATTCATTGATTCGTCGATGCAATAAATGTATCGAGGCTGGAGGAATGCACTTCGAACACTTATTATAATTTTGTTGTCGTATGTAAGTATTTTTATTATTAAATTTTCTTCGTTCTTGACATTATTTATTTAAAACATGTTAATTGTCAGTGTCATTTCATTTTGAGTCCCTTCCATGGTAGTCGTAATGTGTCCTGAATTTAGTAAAATATCTCGAAAACTAAGCGACATATCAAAAAAGTTTAAGATCAAAAAAAGTTGGTAAAACGACTGAACATATCAGAAAAAAAATAATTTGTCCAGTGGCGTGCGACAAAAGAGTTCTACCAGATTTCGTGCAGTTGACACCCACAAAAGCAACACCCTGTATAGCAATTCATCTAAGTTTTTTATCACATGTCAGTTACGTTGCTCTTAGCATATAACCAAACACTTGCGTACTTACATCCCCTGGCTTACGAGTAATAAAATAAAAACCGAAAAATATTTCAAACTTTGGCGCCATTTTACTCCAAACGGAAGCGTTTTTGTAGTATGGTTTATAATATAAACTATCATTATTTCGGTTACTTCTATCGATACCTGAAGTTATTCTAGTAAAACTGAATCACCCTGTATATAGAAAGTAATGGGGACTACGTCATAACTATAGTTAAAATTGCTTTAATAAATTTTGCCAGCAACGTTTTTGAGGTTTTCATTCGGACTCTGCCTCGTACATTTATTACAATTAAAAACGACAATCCAATCAAGCTACACCCTAACGTTTGCTTCCTTCAGCGAGGATGTTCGTTATTTTCTTCAAAGCGACGTAATCGCTTTCCCTGTGTACTTAACCGTGTAAACTCTCACTATAAATAGATTTTTTCCCTTCAAAATCTTAGTTCGTTACCGGACCCGCCTCGGGGAAATTAACACGGCTCAAACGGGAATACGCGTCGCAGTTATGAGGTTCCCGAAGCGAAGAGCATAAATTCGATTTTCCTACACCCACTCAAACCGGGGCCATGTCGTGCGAACCGCGTTACAAATTTCATTTAGGCCTGGTTTCGTGTCTGGAATAATGCCGCTTGTTTTTATCAAATGAGGTGTACTACTCGTATGAAAATATACGGTGAATGATGCAGTGAACCATATCATAAAAACATTGCTAGGTTCTGATTAACTACATCAAGTTTTTTTTAATATAATAAACTCCTGGACAAATTATAATTTAATAAAGTTGTATTTCTAAAATAGATTTATGGACGCTAAATGGAAACTAACAGATTACGAGGGTGAATACTTTCAGCGTCCATCTTAACTAACAGATTACATTAATTACGAATTTAGAACTGCATTGCACGGCCAAATGACGTGAATAAATGCAGGTACTCGTATTAGAATATTAGTCACGTAAATTACACCTCCTAGGTCTAATAATTCCATTTATGCACTTGTGCATGTTTCTAATTAAATTTTAAATGACATGTTGTGGGATGTTTTCCCACTCTGTAAGAACTGCAGGTTTGTATACAGGATGATTTTTTGAAKACTTCACACCTTAAATAACTTTAAATAGAGGAAAAATTTAAAATTTTGCAAAAACAGGTAAACTTTTGTTTGCAGGGGGACAACTTTTGAGATAAGTTTTTAATGGATAGCGCTTACCCTCTTAGCGGGGTACATACCCCTTCAAAAATTTTAAATGAAACTACCCATCTTACGATACATCATTTAAAAGCTTATTATACAAGGAGTCTTGCCATGTAATTAGTTTTACTATTTTTTACCCATTGACGGGGTAGTGGGTCAAAAAGTGCATTGTAGCAAGTGGCTTATAAAATGGAATATTTTGGACTTTTTTTAACTAAATTTATTGTCTTGCAGTTACAATAAAACTTGTCCTTACTTGATATTGCAACTCGACAGTTTATACTGAATTGGCTAAATAATTATCTACTTCGTGTTTCCAATTTTTTGTTTCAACTTTTTGGCTACTTCTTTGGCACGACCATCTTTTTGTTCACATTCCTTTTTATAAATCGCGTGAAATTTTAAAGTGAGAGTCCAACTGATAATGGTTTATTCAACTGCCGAAAGGGTTGAAATAATTTTTAATTAACGGTGCTGAGCATAGCTGTGCTCGTGCGTCAGCAAGGGTGTTAACGAACGGCACCCCGATAAAAATGTTGACGCTAGGTACATTCTCGATCTCGTGCAGAAATTTCAAGACACTGGATCTGTAGTAAACAAAAAAGGGGCAGGGAATAGAGTCGTTGATGAAATGGCCCAACTTGAAGTACTTGGTCATTTTGCAATGGATCCAACTAGCTCTTTGCGTAACATTTCTACAGCCACTGGACTTTCTTATTCATCTGTAAGGAAAGTTACAAAACTGCACAAATTCCATCCCTATAAGATGAAAACTCTCCAGGAACTCGGCGAAGATGACTTCGATAGAAGACTGCAATTTTGCGAAATTATGACATAAAAGATTATAGTAAATAAAAAAAATATCTGCTTCAGTGATGAATGCACATTTTTTTGATCGGCTCTGTAAATAAACATAACGTCAGGTACTGGAGTGACGAAAATCCTTATATTTTTCGAGAAGGTCATACACAAATTCCTCAGAAGCTGAACGTCTGGGCTGGAATACTTGGCAACGCAATTGCAGGTCCAATTTTCATTGATGGAACGCTAAATGGGGGAATGTATTTAGAATTACTTGATAACGTTATTGATCCTTTAATCACAGAGCAATTAGAAAACCAACGTGACCCTGAATGAAATCCAATGTTGGATGAATACGAATTGTTTTACCAACATGATGGAGCCCCACCGCATTACGCCATTAATGTGCGAAATTGGTTAAATCATAGATTTCCTCTTCATTGGATTGGTAGGCGTGGAACAATTGAATGGCCGCCACGATCACCCGATTTGACTGCTTTAGATTTCTTTCTATGGGGTCATTTAAAATCTGTGGTTTACAAAACACAACCTACTAGCCTGGACGATCTGCGAGAAAGAATTATTAACGAGTGCAGGAGGATTCCACCTGAAACTTTCCGAAAAGTGCAGCAGGAGTTCAAGAACCGTCTGTATTATTGTATGGAAAGAGGTGGTGCACATTTTGAGAATCTATTGTAAGGTTTGAATTTCTATGGTTTTGTTCACACTGTTTTTGGAGTTACAAATAAATAATTTTTCTTTTTCGTAGACATGATGGACTTTCTAAAAAATTACATGATAAATACTTTAATGTAAATAATAATGTTAAAAGATAATTTTCAGTATTCTGGGAGTTTTTTTAAGTGTCATATTTTTTACAAGTTGTTTGTTTAAATTTTGGGTTCTCGTAAGGACAAACTTTATTTCCGCTCTAAAATAAAATACATTTTGTTGAAAAGAGTCCAAAATATTCAATTTAATAAGCAACCTGTTTCGTAGGCACTATTAATATATTACCCCGTCAATAAGTTAAACGTGGTAAAACTAATTACATGGCCAGACTCTTTGTGAAATAAGCTTTCAAATGATGTATCACAAGATGGATAGTTCCATTTAAAATTTTTAAAGGGGTGTCTACCCTGCTCAGAGAGTAAGCGCTATCCAAAAAACAGAAAAGAAAAACATGATTCCGTAAAAAATTCAGTATTTTTTTATATATACATTACAGAAGATGCTCAAAATGTTCCCTATTTACTTCATGGCAGTAAGGCAGCCTTGAGTAAAAGTTTGGAAGTAAGTTCTAAATTTCTGTCCTGATTCGTCCTTTTAAATCTTCTGCATTATGTGGCCGATCAGCATAAATACGATTTTACAGATCCCCACAGGAAAAAAAAACAAGCGGCGCCAGATCAGGGGAACCCCCTTCCCATTTAAAAAATGCAACTTGCGCCCATATCTCGGAAACGAAAGCTGACACGGAGTTGGAAAAATTCCGACAGACTTTGTAGCACTTGTCTAAAGAATTGTCAAAAAGGAGGTCCAAAGCCTACCATTTACATTCTCAGTGCAGCACAAAATAAATTAAAATCTGCTTTAACTTTGTCAGGACATTGTCTTTCACAGTTGCACGCTTCAGGTTTAAAGATAATGGTAGTAGTACAAGCACCACTCGCTTTGGATTTAGAATGTAGTTAAATGTATAAGCTCGCACACTACAATTAAAAACTGCAACAAAATTGTTGTATTTGATGAATTATACAAGTAGTTAAAATTTTTATTAGTTTAGTTAGGTACATTTTGTATATTTGGACAGATACTGCTGCATACAGTAGTTTTGGTCTTTACAGTAAAAATATCAAAAAGACAGCTGTATCTTTTTGGTTTTTAATCGTTTAGTGTCAACATTACAATCTTGATGAACCTAGATTATTTTGACTGCAATTCCATTCCACTGAAATTGCAATAATCTCCTTATTCTATATGGCTATTTCATCTCAATAAATAAAAAACTCGATTATACTTCTATTTAGACGCTTCGTTTGGAATTTCTTTCGCCTAGAGAACGAACATCTAAACAACTGCGGGAAATTCCGTGCCGTAAGGGATATATCTGTAGCACCTCTGGACACATCAGATCAAATGCTGATTGTCAGGATGATGGACGAAGAAGACGGAGTGTTACACAGACGGAAGAAGAAAACCGCAGGCAAGAAGAAGGAGGAGCGAAGACTGATGGTGGAAGGAGAATCTACCGATGATATGGATAATTAAGGAGAGAAACGAGAATAAAGAATGAAGTACAAATTGACCAGGTTTGGCAGAATATGTGTGCTGATGGTTACTCAGTCTAGGTATAAAATAATTGTTTTCTGAGGTGTAGCTTGATGGTTTCAAACCCCAAAATTAGAGAGCGCGTCAATTATCTGGCTATATTCCAAATTGCACTTCATTTTTATTGCGATCCAAGGTTGCATAAGACTAGGGCTGGTCTCATTAACTCTGCAAGTTGTATGATAAAAGTGAACGTTTACCAGGGGTGATAAAGTTTATACCTAGTTTGAATTTCCCTTCAGCACATTCCAAGACATCAATTAGAGTGTTCAGATAATAAATAAATTAGCTCAGAAATTTATGTAGTCGAACAATAATATATCTGTGTCGTTAGAATTTTAGATAAAAGTTAAAAAAAGAATTTAATGGTCAATTTAAGATGGCCTGATGTATGTCAAGTTCAAAGAACAGTGGTAAAATCATTTCAATAATCTAATTAGAGTATCTTGTTAAAATGCAAATAAATTACTTATAGCAGTAGCTTAGCACATATTTTATAGAAGTACGCATTTATCTAGTCACTGATCTCGTCTTTTTGTGATATCCATACGTATTATATCGATTGTTAAATATTTATGTATATTTTTCTATTAATATTTCAACTATGTTATCTATTCTTCAAAATAAACCTATCGTTAAATGAATCTTCATAGTTTTATTTATATACTTTAAAAGGATAAGAATCAGTTTGGGTTTTTATAAATTTGTTTCAGTGGACTGGATTAACTGATGATATTACATTATATAGATAGCACTTGCACATGCAATACGACGCAGTATAAGGTATGTATCAGCTAATTATACTGTGTTTATTTGCTTAAAACATACATACTGTCACCATAATGTAAAAAAATAACAGACATTTAATAATTGTCGTAACTCATGTTAAATAAGATTGCAAAGTAGGATTTACATTTCCTACTGAAATGCAAACTGACAATCTGTTTTGAATTGAATTATGGTAAACCTGAAGGTTATTAATAGTCAAAAATTAACAAATTTATTTATTTAATCTACACTATTATACACGTAAATACCCAATTACAGAACTGGAAAATACATGAAGTATCTACCGTTGCAGAATAACTATTAACTCATTACATAATACTAATATACAGGAACGTAAGTACGTAATAAGACAAATACCTCTAATACAACAAAAATCAGAAAAATGATATTTTCTGATGAAGCGACTTAATGGTAATGTGAATAAACCTATTTGCAGATATTCGTCGGACACAAATCCACATTGGATTGAGCAAGTCCACATACAACACCCTCAGAAAGTAAATGTCTGGTGTGGTATTATCGGTGAGCGCATTATTAGGCCTTTTTTCATCGATGTAAATTTGAATCCGATCAAGAATTTACAGCTCTTACGCTAACACATAATACCAGAACTTATTTGCCTGTTTTCCAGTCGTGAAAATGCTGCGCGTTTTTCTAAACAGATATGGTTTCAGCAAGGGGGTGCACCGCCCCATCTTGCAGTCAACATTCGTAGATATTTGAATGTGATATTTCCAGACAGATGGATTGATAGGCGCGGAGTGATAGAATGCCCAGCACGTTCCACTAATATGACGCCGCTTGATTTTTTCTTGTGGGAGTATCGTATTTATGCTGATCGGCGACATAATGCAGAAGATTTGAAAGAATTAGGGCAGAAATTTTGAACTTACCTCCAAATATGCTACAAAGAACATTAGAAAACTTTTACTCAAGGCTGCATTACTGCCAGGAAATAAATGGGAAACAAAAACAAAAATACTGCATTTTTCACGGAATCATGTTTTTCATTTTTACTTTTTGGGTACCCGATTCACAATTAATTGATCAAGCTAGGCAAAAATTATCACCAGTAAAGGAAAAATGGTAATACCTGGCTTTTTTGTCCATTTTAGCAATAAAGAAAATTGTTTTCATTATTTCTGTTCTTTGTCAGACTCAATTAAACATTTTTGAAATCAGGAAAAAATATCCTTTTCAATGATGTGCCTTCTGACCCCCCCTACCCATTTAAAAAAATGCATTTTAATTACCCATAGGCCCATTCAGAAAAATCGATCGATCAGAACCTCAAATATCGTGCTGGTTCCATACTTTGTAGCGACCCTGTATTGTTTATGTGGGTTTTCAATATCTGTTTTTGTCTTTGCTCTAGGGCGTTTGACGTTAGCTAGAACCTAAATGTCAGGACCAATTGAGTATAGCTTAGGAAGTATCATTTTTTCTCAAATATCCTTGAAAATACTGCCATTAAATCAAGAAGGATATTTGTTTTTATATTTAACCGAATATTTCGGTAACATAAGTCTAAAATACTAAATATTATTATTTATTATTATTATTACCAAATACATCCAAAAATGAGCAGTCAATATCCGACAACATAGCATGCATTCATTGGAAGTTTGCCTTCGAAAGACATAACAGTCTATGCAAGTACAATCTAGAATGCTCTAAATAAATAAGGTTATACTGCAAAACTTTCGTAGTGACTTTTGAACCTTTTTTGCGTGTTCGCTCATTTTCCAAACTTTGGTGGAACCCTTTTCGCGAACAACAAGTGAATTCGTCAAAACCAAAAATCTCTTCACCGCGACACCTTCCGCCGTTCAAATCTGATAAACCGACGCTTGCGCCGCGCGCCGCGACGCCTCGCGCCCGCGACCCGGCAGCGCAGTCACCCGCACCAAGTCGTCGCGAACGCCGGTACCAAGTGACGCAACGGCGTCGCCCAATGGCATGTCGGGTACTGTATCGATCGCCGAAAAACATGGTCCCGGTCAAACATATGGAGTGAAAGGGCGCAAAATGCTGACGACCCTCTTGGTGGTGTGCATCGTCCACTCCTGTGGAAGGGCGCACGGTCAAGGCGTCGGATATTATCCAGGTGAGTCGGGAGGTTTGAAGGGCCAAGGGCCGATAGACGTCAATGGACCCTTGCATGATGCACCCTGACCTTTTTAAGTTTTTTGGGATTTCTGCGAAGAGTGGAGTTTTTGGACGCTTTCGTCGTTGATAAAGCTTGTTTCATAATTTGATATGCTATAGCTTTACAAAAGTTCGCTTCAATTTGTTTTCTTTCTGTGTGGGCGTCGAAGAATTTGGCTTGCAATTTCGAAGTATTTGTGGAATTCCTGACCCAGTGCATTTCGTGATTACCTACTATATTATGGATAAAGGTCAGTCTGGCGTTAATCCAGTGACCAGCATCTGTTACGAAGTTTCTTGTGAAGCAGAGTATAAAGATGCAAAATAAGTAAGCATTAAGTGTTTGATAACAATCAAGTGTGCGCTTTTGAATTCACTCAGTCTTTCTACTGATTATACCAAGGAGTTCTATTAAAAAAACTTAGTTGCCTTATAAATCACCGTTCTTGACCTTTTCCAAAACTACCCTTAGAATGCTTTCACACCTTTAGCGGAGACTACTGAGCTGCAGTTTTGAAATTATTTTGTATCCATTAGAACATTGCACCTAAACATTTTCGTCAGC
The DNA here is from genome assembly GCA_025024175.1 of Rhyzopertha dominica. Classification (NCBI taxonomy): domain Eukaryota; kingdom Metazoa; phylum Arthropoda; class Insecta; order Coleoptera; family Bostrichidae; genus Rhyzopertha; species Rhyzopertha dominica. The sequence goes on along the minus strand of QCXZ01000003.1, from coordinate 3,322,575 downwards.
TGGTAACGTCTTTATGGTTATTAAATAAGCACCATATGCTAGAAAGTTCTCCACAAAATGAAGGATACAACTTCATTTTTTTGACAACAACGAACGATAATGCCTCCCCCTTTGAGATTCCCTTGAAGTGTTAGTAGATGTTGTTCTACCTAATTACATTCAAAATTAACCCCCTAACGCCCACATCAGTGGTTCAATAAAGTTATATACCTCACTTGACCAACGTCTAAGAGCGTTCTCTCAGGAAACAAACTAATTTGTAGCAGGAGCTGTCAGTGGTATTGATATAGGTCCTAAGGGGACATTAGTCTTGAGGATTTTGGTCAAACCATGTACCTTTTCAGACAGAAACATTTAAAAATGAATTTTCTTCAATCGATAAATGAGGATTTAGTAGGATCATTAATAATATTGGAAATTTTTGATTATGTAGCAAGTAAATGTTGTAACGGTGCACGGTGTATGGCTTATTTTAAAAATTTGTAAAATTTTACGTAAGTTTAGGACATTTACAAAAAAAAAGTTGCCAGGTTGGCTTTTATTTGTACATACCTAAATAAGTCAAGACTTATTCATTCAAGAATGAGGAAGACTTTGTCTCTGGTCAGTAATGAATTACTGCTTAGGCTAATTCGTCTTTGTGTTTCCTCCTTTGATCCCAATAGTATTAAAATCCTAAATAACTACAGTACATATAAGTACATATGTTGACCAATAATTTCAGAGGGAGTTTCCTCTAAAATTTAAAAACCTCTGATGTTCAAAAATTAATTATCGTAAATACTGATTAAATACTAACCTTATGCAAATGTTTATGGCAATCTTCTGATTACTTGTAAGCGTAGTATGCCACAGATAATATTATCTATTATTATCCACATAAACTATTATAGTTAGGACCTTCCTGATGAAGCGTATGATAAGCTAGTCCTTTAGATATTTAGTTTTTGAGATTTTTCTTCGACGAGTTTATCATAATAACCGTCAAAATTAAAACTCTTAGGCGTGGTATATTAACAGTAGGTATCTAAAACTTGTTCAAAATTATTTCTCGGATATTCATAATAACTGTTTGGTTTTAAAAGGAAGTTACATTTTACTATTCTTGATTTAGATAAAACATTAAACCTCAGATTTATTTCGAAGTATTTAGCATAGATCACTAACCGATACTGATTTGCAATTTCTGCTGCATAACTTAGCTACTGAGCTAAACTATATCCAACTTATACAGTTGGAAATGATTGTATATAACACATAACAAATATAACATCTGCAGTAATAAAGATTGAGTTAATATAAAGTTATATAACAGTATTCCACCTGCTTAAAGGATCAATTCCGCTTACTTGTTCTCAAATTGAATAATTTATTGGTTTACGGTAAAAACCGTCTTGCGAACATCCGTAATAATTATAAAATTAATACGAACGATTTTTCGTACACTCGACAAACAAATTAATTTTTTAGTTACTCATCAAGTTTTTCCGAGCTTCGTTGAATATACCTCTGGTTCCTATAATAATGATATAGGTCATCGAAATCTAGTTGTTGAAATGTAATGGGCAGTTTCATTATTTATGTAAACGTCAGTGTTATTGATCTGATGGTTTATATGAAAGGTGATTACGTAGACCGTTAAGTAAACGCTACACCGATGAAGACACTAGAATAATACTACTCTTAAATTATGGAACGGTGTTGTATATTACAATAATATAATAATATGTATATCTATATAGACATATTTGTGAAAACGTATATATCTTGGTGCTTGCAGTTACCTATCATCTTTACCCTGACAAAAGACATAAAAAGTTTGACTGTATCGCACAGACTTAGGTCGAAATTGAAAATTAAATTTACATTTAATTTTACAAATACTATAAAGATTCGTGCAGTTTCTTAAAACAAACAATTATTATTTTTCATCAAGTAGTACACCCAGGTATATCAAAAATTGTACAAGCATAGTCAAAGTAATTTGCAATAGAGTTGACATATTTATATATAATTACAGATCGTCTATATTTAGCATAAGTCACTTTATCATCAATGAACAGCAAGAAGAGCAACGGCCAAGTGTATTGCCCTGTGTAACACCCGATTTAATGTTACAATGACGTGATATATTGTTATTCACAAGCAAGTTAAGAAAAAATTGCTTGCATAACTTAAGAATCTTAATGACATGATCACCCTTATCAACCGCTTTGACAAAATCGGTGTATATTGCATCTATTTCCTAATAATTATCGAAAGCATTGTTTATATAATTAGTAAAATGGTCAAATTAGTAGTAGTGCTGAGTTGGTAAGATATAAGAAACTACCGAAGGTCCGACATATTTATTTATTTAACATAGAATATACATATTTTTGAAACATGCGTACTTTATTTATATCATTTATTAGGCAGTACATTCCTGAATAACTGTCGCAACATGTTTTGCCTCGAAATGAACGCTAAAACAACATGCCACACATGCGTCGCCAATTCAGGGAGATGACCGCAAATTTAATTTTATGGTCGAATGCATGTATGACGTCCGCTCCTGTCAAGTTATTTGTGTGTAAGTGATTCAATCTTGCTGGGTTATCCGGATATCCCGATGGAATTGTGAAAGTGACCTGATTGAAAAGGTTATTTCCAACCTATGCTATATAAAAATAGACAAAAATAATAATAATAATGATAATGATAATAATGGATGAAGAAATAAAAAAAGGGAAATGAAGTTTTCATTGTAGATATTGGAGAAGAAGAAACCTTTATTGGGTTAATATATGTCGCGTTTTCAAAAGTAAAAACATTAGAAGGATTATTAATACATAGAAAAAAGAATGATTACTTAGTAAAAACACCTCGCGAGATCTTGGTATATAAAATACCTGTCGTACTCCATTCATAACTAATAATAGTTATTTCACTTTAAAAATCGCGTTTAGTATTCATTAGCCAACATTGAAGGGTTTTTTGCACTGCTGTGATAAGCCAACATTATTAAAGCAGTTAATTATGTTTACTTGTAATTAAATACTTAAAAAAATCGAGCAGTGTAAGTTCACTGACCGCAGTTTCAATTCCCTTTTTATCCCCTAATTATCAAATGCAAATGAACCGTTAACACTAATTACTTAGCTGTCTGGTGTTCTTATAACACCTTAGGAATAATTATTAAGCAGCAATTTAAATAAATACCGTAAATTCTGTTAAATGCTTCAAATACTCGAGTTTTTCTTCTGCAGAAAACAAATTCGTACTAGAGAAATATACACAAACTGCTGAACAAGTAAACAGGTATCTGCAATTCTTGTATAAAATCCCCAGAAACGTATCAAAAATCTGCACCAGGAAACTGTTTTCGTTAAATGAATACATGGAACCCAAGCTGGGTGCTGTTGTATGTGCATGTTTATCAAAGGTTTTATAGACGTTTAGAAACATACACCTGTGGTTTCTTAAGCCACAGGGGTAGAGATCTTACACACTTTTCCTAGAATAGACCCTAAATTCTTAGTCATAAAAGTTATTTCTGGACGAGAGCGTTTAGGTGTAAACACAAACAAATATTAGATACCGACATCCACAAAATCTTTTTTTTTTCTTCGAGACTTAATGACGTTTTTAGCTGTTATATTAAAAATATTTACATTTGTTGTTTGCAATGTAATTTTCTTGCTAAATGATGAATTCGGCAACCAATAAACAATTTCATACCGTATCGAAATAAAAAAACACAGACAACACAGAACTCGCCTCAACTAACCACCGCATCATGCAAACCTTTCTCGGGTTTTCCTGTAAAAAAAGAAGAAACGAAATGTAAGAGAACAGAAAACCGATAACTCCCAGAACTTATGTTACAAAATTTACCGCTTCATTTATAACATATATAGTCATTAAATGCCTTTTATCGATTTCCTATGGCATTATCATAAAGAAATTTATATATGATTAATAACAATGCAGTTTTTAAACAAAAGACAGTCACATAATAATGAAACCAGCTCAATAGATTTCTATAACATTTTGAAGCAATTCATATTCATATTCATATTTTTTGGTATAGATGCTTGACGACGAGTATATTTTAACTAATTACTTTTTTCATTTCAGCAGATTTTTAACGCTTTTTTAGTTCGACAAAGAAAAGATGTATAAACGAAGTTATCGAAAAAAGAATACAATTTTTTGTCCTAGCCAGTCTTACACGAATAATAATAATAGTATCTAGATTGTGAACACAGCGTTATACTGAATTGCTCCTATTTTGAGATAGTTCAAATCAAAACGCGCTTAGGTCTACAAAGCTTTGTCGAAAATTTGACGAAAATTCTGAATTTAGATTTTTTTTCAATATAACCTATAAGGCCGAGTTAATTCGAGCTTGATACAGTAGCCTTCTCAAGTTAAGATGTGTCAATAATAGACATTTTATACTTATGAATTAATGAAGATGAACAGGTGTCATGTTCTTTTTCAAAGCAGTTAGTATAGGTAGTATTTTTTAATAAAAAAAATGGGTCACTATTAAAATTGGATAGCCGTTATTTCATTTATAACAAGCCATTGATCAAACCAAAATTATTATTTAATATACACAATCAAATATGTCCTTATTACCTTGTTCCCATATTGGTATTATTAAAGCAGAATCAGTACATGCACAGAAATACGCGACTGATTTTATTTTTTTAAGCAGTGGTAGGGTACAAATTAGCAACCGCAACTTGGATAAATTTACACCAATAACATTTAATAGTATGGCGAAATTTCATATATATTTAATAGAGATGTCAAAAATGATTTATTTTGCATTAAAATGAATATTATTAATTTTTATTAGAATTAACCTCACAATTAATTAACCTATAATTATGGTTTCGAAGAAATACAAACAGGGATTGCTAATTATACCCTTCATTAACATAAGTTGAAGAAAATGGTGTTTAATTAATTGATAAGGTGTACCCAAATTTAAATGCCCAAGTTTTCACAGTTTTTGGCAGAAAGGGCTCAAATCGAAGACATATATTTGATATATTCTAATATCATTATGGCATTCACTGTATAACGTATCTGCTGGCCTAAACATAACATGCTCAATATGGTTTACTTTCTATACCTGTACTACAAATTACATCTAATTACATATGCATGTTTTTATTCATATTATGGTACATACTCCAAATATTGATTGTCAAAATGAATATATGAAAAGATTTTTACAGATGAAGATGGTAGTAATTATAAATCAGTATATCTAATTTCCGTTCATGCCAGTAAAGCCATTAGTAGGTTACACGTTTTGAAATACCAAATATAAAAGAGTTTAGATTACTAGATTTACTAACGGAGCGTATAGAACAAAATAGATTAACACTATTCAGAAACATTTTGGTGCATTAATTGGTAATAATTTAATATCCGCCATAAGTTTCTTCTTGGCCAAAAAAGCTAATGAAAGTTTTAAACGTAAAAGCAGAGTTTGCTTAAAAGATCATTCAGTAATAATTAAAAAAGTAATAGTTGTGGAAGCAAAAAATGAGGGCTTAATAAAATCGAAATGACATTGATATATTTCAGAAAAAAATGACGTCTAACACAGCATAAAAATCGTGAGAATAATGTTTTTGGATGCAAAGATAACACTTATCTTCAACTATCCAGGTACTTATAGGTAACTGAGGAAACCATTACAGAAATGTTACTGAGAAGTACTATTTTAGCCCCCACAGCGTCTTGATTTAAATTTCATCGAATTTTCACTTGTTGCTCTGAAACAACATTAAAGAATTGGATTTTACTCAATTTGCAACAAGCAAAAATAAGAATATCAAAAGGGGGATTTACATTCATTAATTAAATTACCTTAGCTTAGTCTAATTCTTATTGAATGACSCGTATATTAGGAGTGAGAACATCTTCATAACAACGAAGCAATAATTGAAACTTACGGTGGCCAGCTGCAGTATCCAAGGCGGCTTTTCCTTCAAATTCCTGCCCATTCCGCTTCAGCACTGCACAAAACACCTTTCAAAAGTCCAAATAGTTCGTGAAATCACCAGCACGAAACTCGAAATAACGCAGTTAAAAATCAACTCCGACACTCTATAACTGCACTTGCACTTTTACTAAAAGCTTCCAAAACACTGGAAAACTATCTCGCCCGTGCTTGAATCGTCTTCTAGGCGTTAGTTTTTACTGTACACACCAAGCCAATTACGCCTCATTGAGCACGTAGTCCAACAAAAAAACCTGCAGTTTTTGTACCAAAAGAAATAAGGCGTCAGTTTGCAAAGGTGACTTGATGCTGATATTTCCGCGGCGCAATAAATTGGCCGGTAATGTTTTTGATTGAAAGCGGAAAAACTGTACAGCTTGGTTCGGCAGTTGGCTAACCAGTGAATTGTTGACTGGTTGCCATGGAAACAATTGTTTATTTACAGCAGGTAAAACGATGGTGTAACCTTTGCTGTTGACGTGTTTGTGCGGAATACTTTTTATGGTTCTGTGCTATTAAACTTAAATCGGACGTGAGTGTTGTTGGAGAGAAGCTTTTCGTAGAAGAAAACAAATAGGAAGCATTTTATTTAAAGGTAGAGAGTTATACTTTTAATTTTCAGTTGTACCTAATTATGGGAATGATTTTGACTTACATTAGTACCAAATTAGTGTAAAACACCAGTTTTAGATATATGTACCTTCTCGGAATTTAACTGCTCTAAATTTTTATTACTAACATTAAAAATGTCCTGCACATTTTTTAAATCAATCTTACTATTAACTAATGTGTTTAAACGTAATAACCGTTTTACCCAGTCGTTCTTCAGCGAGTTAATTTGCAAGATACGAAGGAAGAACAAATATGATCGATTGTTATAGTATATTTAGAGTTGAATCTGATTTGTGTAATAATCATATGGTATTATGTATATGGTATTACAAATTTACTGAAAATATCTTAATACACCTGATTACATTGTGACCGCTTTTCACCATTATTTTCGAAGTGTTTTCATCAACTGTCGTCCTGAACGCAGGTTAGATTTTATGGAAAAAAACCGATAAACACCTTTTACAGCTTTCCAAATTTACCATAGATAATGTTCTCGTGGCCTAAAAATCTTTACTAAATAAAACACGGAAGTCTTTTGGTTACTAATTTTTAGCTTATTTCCATATCGAAAAAGGTATGTGATTTCAGTGTAATTATGTTTTCGAATTGTGAATCTCAGTGCTGATATTGAATTCATTAAATTTTATTTAGTTCGCACAAACATCTTATGCATCTTTTTAATGCTGAACTCAGCTAAAAAGATGCATTTTTGTAATGTATTTTTTGTTAACTATGGTTGTTCCAAAACAAGCTTCCATGGTCTGCTGTGGTACACCACGGTTATACAGGGTGTTTCCTAAGTAATCTAAAATATTATTTGGGGCGCTTCGTCACCCAATTTTAAGACGAAAAGTTCATATAAACATGTGTGGTAAGTCTTGTCGTTAATGAGATACAGGGTGTTTTATTATTTTATTAGAAGCAACAACATGTGTTAAACACAAAGAAAAAAATAGTACATTTCAGAGCATATGTTCAAAATGTCCACCTGCAGCTAAAATGAAATACGTTCGAAGATACKAGGATTGTTACGAATAACATTACAGCCTTGTATGATACGATTTTGAAGATCTTGTACGTTTAATATCGGGGTTGTGTAAATGAGCGATTTCAAATATCCCCACAKACAAAAATCCAGAGGATTGTGTCCCGGTGATCTAAGGGGCCACGGGTGTGGAGATCCTCGTCCGATCCAATGGTCTGGAAAAACGTTATTTAAAAACTCGCGTACAATCACTGAAAAATGTGGAGGAGCTCCGTCATGCATGAACCACATGCGCCTTCTAATAATAAGAGGTACATCTTCCATAAGAACTGGAAGTTCATTTTCTAGAAAATTAAGGTATGTCTCACCGGTCAACCGTGCAGGAAGGAAAAATGGTCCTAGTAAATAATCATCGATGATGCCAAGCCAAACATTGACCGAAAATGTTTGTTGAAATCGTTTCACACTTATGGCATGTGGATTTACATCTGCCCATATGTGGTTATTATGAAAATTCATAATGCCATGTCTTGAAAAGTTGGCTTCATCCGTATACAGAATATTGGCAGCAAAATTGGGATTGTTTGCGATTTTATTTAAAATCCATTGGCAATACTGTACGCGAAGCGGATAGTCAGTAGGTAGCAAATGTTGTACACGTTGAACGTGATATGGATACAATAAGTTATCTTTTAAAATATTCCAAACAGTTCTGTTACCAACATTTAGTTCATCAGCAATTTTTCTGGTACTCGTTTCTGGATGTTGATCAATCACTTGAAGAATCTGGTTTTCCAATTGTGGAGTTCTCACAATTCTGGGTCGTCCAATGATATCCTTTGATTTGGCAAAAGTTCCAGTTTCTTGTAAACGAATATGTAGCTTAMTAAACGTATCTGAACATGGTAAACGATTATTTGGATAACGCTGGGCATACATACGTCTAGCCTCTAAGGCATTACCATTCGCTAATCCATACAAAAAGTGCATATTAGCCATTTCAGTATTAGTAAACACAGGCATCGTTGTAACTTAACACAAAAGGGTCGTATTTATAAAAATTTCTTGTTCGTTTTTTGCGTTGGTTTTTAGGTTTGACACAGTATTTGTCAACGTTACTCCAAAGGCCACGTAGAATAAACATGTTTTTTCGTATAACTTTTAAAAACCAGTAGCGTCACCAGGAAAAATTAATTTCAAATACACTCATACCTGATTTATTACAAACAATTCAACACCCTGTACCTCATTAACGACAAGACTTACCACACATGTTTATATGAACTTTTCGTCTTAAAATTGAGTGACAAAGCGCCCCATATAATATTTCAGATTACTTAGGAAACACCCTGTATATTACTGGTTAATCTAATGTCTTAACTGGTACTATTGGGCACAAGTGTAACAGATATGTAGTTAAAATTATCCACAGTCGTTGTTCCTAATATTTATTCATCGTCATGTTCACCAGAAGTATCAACTGTTCGGTATGCCAAATGTTTTAATGGTAAAAAATATTCTTTCTTCTTGTGGAATCATAGGCTCATTTAAAATCAACATCTAGTCCCATGTTATACTCGTAACATGTCTATTACTGAACGGTTTTTACGAAATACACTCTGATATGCTTCCTGCGTATACCTGTTCCTGTAGCCTATTTCGAGTAACATTTAGACCTCGTTTAAACACGATAGAGAATATAACTCATTAAATAATTTATCAATAAGTAGCCCTACTTCTTAAACATCCAATTAGAACTACTCCAAMCGAACCAAAGAGTTACATCTCTCCATGGTGCAAATGCAGAATAAATACCGCACCGTAGACCTCTAATGCACCTTATCTGGTTTCCTTACCATTCCAGACCGGATGTTGATAAAAACCAATCAAGTTGGCCGAATGTTCTGGCCTCGAGTTTTCCATTCGGCTTTAAATTTAGACGTTATGTGCTTTTGAATGAATTTATTTCCAATCGTTTGGGCTTGCCAACAACCGATTAAAAAAGGACTGACACGTCAGCTACTACGAACATCGGTCTAGGAGAAATATGGAGTGAGAAAGTTGCTTAAAACTTGTTGAACCGCGGTGACAGATGGGTTGTTATTTTAAATTGGTGCTTAGTTAATATTTCACGCCCACTACTGAAGCTGTTAATATTAAAAATGCATCTGTGTGTAAAATACAGTTGCACACGAGTGTTTCCTTTCAGTTTTTTTTTTCAACGAAGATGGCTTTTCCCTCTGATGAAGCTTTATCAACCCTAGTGAATGAAAACACGRGCACTTCAAGTTCATGGTCGGGTTTCATTATGCCAGCCATACAACTAATCGATGGACGTGACTGCAAAAGAAAGGATAGCCTAAATGGATTCATGTAGGCAATGCGGCAAGCGGTATCAGATTTTAATCATTCGCAACCCACGTTCTCCGATAATGTGGCAAACCGCTGAAGCGATGAGGGATTTATCATTCTGCTGGCTGGTATTTTCCGTTATGTAATCTTTGAGTTTTATGATTATGCGATGGTATGTCTGTCAGATGCTTTTGTCGAGTTTTTGAATGGACTAGTACCTCCTCTGAATAAATGACTATAAAACTCAAAAGGCAGCCCACAAACTATTTGTAATTGTAATGATTAATAACACTCGAAAGTACTGTCATTACCATGTATTAACATTAGACGTACATACATGTGTACATGCATACCCATATACTTATACCTATGTATGATCTATACAATATCACCTACAAGATATGTTCATTACCGGAACTGTACGAATCAGTCGAATCAAAATCACTTTCACTGTCACTATCGGGTGTAAACTGATTATTATACTGCCAGTAAAGGTTCCTTAGAAGCATGTTGGCAGTATGCTTCCCAGTCTTGTGCAGCAATTGTACTGAAACATTCGTCACATAGCGATTCGAACTTGCCAAAATTAAAGTCTACATTTCTATCTTGCTTCATTGCAACTCAAACCATCTCAATGGGGTTAAAGTCAGGGTGATAACCTATGTTTTGAAACGGGATTTATGGAGTTTAATCAACTCGCAAAACTCGACCTTAAACATACTCGGTGAAAATTATATATTTCTCCTTCGCAACCAGTCCATCATTTTCGACTTCCACATTATGGTAAGGCGTATTATAAATCACCAGCACACTTCTTTGTGTACAAATTTGGTGACAATGTCTGCTCCACTCATCTTTTATATCTTTAGAAGTTCATTTCACTATGGTAATTAGCAGTTTTACTAACTCATTGTATGTGCTTGCTTAAGCTTAGGTCGGCGGCCCCGATTAAAGTAAGGGAAAACATCCTGAATACAACTCCTGCATTTTAAGTACCTGTACCAAAGTGAGCTCCAATAAACGGTTTGCTCTGCCGATTACTTACCATTTCAGTTCCCTTTAGATGTTTATATACATAAAAACGTTATCGCGAGTAGCACCCAGTAACTATAATTGTCCATATATTAAGACAAATTTTATAGCTACAAGATAATTTATACTAAATCATTATCACTAATGTTTTCAAGAAATTTACTTGGTTTGCATTAGAAACTGCACTGAAGAACTATAACAGAGGAAAAGATTTATCTGTAGTTGGTTGAGGTGCCGACAGCATAACCCCTAGCTTTGATTGAGCTTCTTTTCCAGATCTTTTCCTATAATCATTTCCTCAACTATAATTTGACGGTTTGCTTCAAAAGTGGTTTATTAGCGTAACAAAAATTTCAACGGCAGTTAAAGCTAGGCGTTTAGCTAAAGTGTTTTTTATACATGCAATAGCTCGTAGCTGTTAAGGCTAGGTTAAAGGGACAACCGTACTCAATTTTAGGATGTTGACCATAAAGCTGTCAGCCCGGTCGGCCTGGGGCGTTTATTGCGCTGCTGGTTATGCTGATGCCACAACAAAGAGTATTTTTGATTTACAACATTTTGTAGGTCTATCTGATGCCTGTCGTTTCAAAGATATTTACTTACCACTGAGAATCGGATGTTCGCTTTTCAGACATATCAGTGATATTACTAATAAAGTTTTAAACAAATGGTTTTTTTATTTCGATATTGCTTTCAAATTTATTATTAAAAATGTCAACACCTCATGAAAAAAAAATACTTTAAAAATATTTTTTTAATAATAAAAAATATAATAAACGTTCAAGAAAAAAATACATATATTTACCAAACATCATAAGCATATAGCTAATGTTCACAATCTGTACATAAAATTATCTTTACACAAAATTATAAATGTGTGTATTAAAAAAATATGAACAAACATGGTGTAGATGGTCTACTTTTTACACAAAGCGTCGTCTATCTATCCTCCCGAATCGGCATGTTTCTCGTGTGACGTGGATCAACTAGTTCTGGCAAAAGAGAACGGAAATAAAATCTTTGAAGTTTTGGAAGCATTTTTTCACTCCAAAAATGATCTTTTTTAACTATATATAACTATAAACTACTAAACGGATTTTTAGAAAATACTTACTTGACGGTGTTTGATAAGAGAACCAATATTTCCCCTGTTTCTTTTTTTTTGAAGACAAAGTTCTTCCATCACCTTTTCGTCTTGCCATCTTTACTAATGTTCTTTCAGATAACGTAACACTAAAGTCACACAGTCACACAAAATCTCAAACAGCATAAATGGTAGGTTTGAAAAATTCTGAGGCTTTATATTAGTGAACCCCCTCTTTCATTGTATGGGGGCGGTTGCCACGAGTCAGTGGAAAAAGTTTTCAGGTTTAGAGGTACAAACAGTTTAATGCAGATTGTCTTCAATAATACATATTCTGGTCCCAAAAACCGATTATACTTGCCTTTCGCAAAACTGATGTTTAGTTGGAATTCCGGATTAGAAATTCCAGCAACTCAGACTTTCAGTCGTATTGAAGCGATCATCAACCCTTTACCTGCCAATATACAGTTTCGTCATATCTATTTTGGTCCTAGGTGCTTTCGCAAAATTGGCAAATTGATTTTTAATAGTTATCATCAAATTATGTTAACATATTCATATGTAGTTCATATATGCATAGCGCAATTAGTGTCGTATTGATTTTAATAGACTTTGTAAATATGAACTTTTGGGATACACGCCCTGTATGCTTTCTATGTGTCCCAACGACATAAAGTTGCAGAGCAGAACTTAACTCCTTATCTAAATAACTTTCGGCATGGACAAATAATAGTGCATAAATATAAAAGCAGTAGTTCGAAGAATCGTTTCGTCATCCCCAGTACCTGCGTTTTTCTACCATCCATACCTGAGGTTACCCTCCCGCCATAAACTGCAATGGCTGTTTACTCAAGTGCCGTCAATTGGTATGTTGTAAATCAACACTTGGTTGGGCCGAAAAGTTTAGCAAAAGTATTGAACAGATATTTTCATTATTATTAACGCTATCAAAAAACTAAAAACAACATCATACTCAGAAGACAAAAATCTATCATTCGGCCGAAAAAAATTTTCAAATAAGTCATTTTTACGTTTTTGAGCATTTCGCGTTCTTAAACAAATCGTAATTATTTTTGCCGTAAGTTTTTAAAATTTTTGATTCGGCCATTTTGTAGATAATAATTGTCAGATTACACTGGTTTTTGAATAAAATTAATATCTCTTCAAATAACTTAGTTATTTATTCAATACTTTACATTGGAAACCCCATAAGAGAAATTCCTTTAACCTAGCCTTAATTAACTGACTCTACACCCCTGTTCATACTGTCGACATTTTTCGCAAAAAAAAAATAATTTACTGACTGATATTAATTTACCACAAAAGAGATCGATTCCAGTACGTAGTGCTTGTAACACTCGTGAAGCTACAAAATGCTTTCCAGGAAATTTCCTCGTAGGTAAAGGATGAATAATGAAACTGCACGTGGAGAGAATGTTACGGCGGCACTTGGCAGGTATAAGACTATAAACAGAAATAATAGGGGCATATTTGAGTTATTTGCTTTCTTTAATAATGAAACGTTGCTGCATTACATAAAGCTACTCAAAAAGAAATTGCTCTACACATTTAAGGACATAAAAGTGCGACTGACAGTAATATAAAAAAGTAATTGAATGAATAAAGCGATATATGGTTACAAACTTATACGTTTGTTTGTTTAACTTGAACTAAATATTTCTAATACGATGCGACGAATTTAAATAAGTTTAGAAAATCCTGTCTGAGTCTATCCTAGTTTTACCAAAATTGAGAAAATCCACCCACTGACTTTTCAGTTCGATCTATAGCTCTAATTGTGTAAATTCGTAACGACCAAAAAAGTTAAATTCTGGAGATGTTTAAAATAACAACGTTTCGAATAAGTAAACGTAATTAATACTGTTAGCGCCCCTTCGGAGGACCTAAATGAAGTTCTTACAGGCTGTAAACAGAAATTAACGGTAACTAATAGCTGACAGGTAATTATGGTAGAATTTATAATTTTCATAGAAGGTGTCCCAAAAGTTTTCGATAAACTGATACAGATGATAGAAACACATAAGTTATTATCCAACTCTTTGTATTTTAAAAAGTGCAAGTATATTTTCACATTTTCGGAAACCTACCATTTTATGGCACTCGGTCAAGGGTAGGGCATTCAACTATAATATATCCCATCAAAAGCATAAAATATATTATGTTGACATCCGATTGCCAAGTCATTATACTCAAGATACAAGTAAAGATAATTATGGAACAATTTGTAACAAAGTTGTAAGGATGCAAGCTTTTGCGGCCAGGGGTAGATTGAGTTAGACCGCATCCGATTTTGGAATAAGGTTGACGTTTCGCCTGCGCTTGTAAGGGGCTTCATCTCAAAATCTCAAGTCCAATTCAGAGATAACCATCCTCTCTGCCAATAAAGGTAAGACCACTGTAGTCCTTAATACTCCCGATTTTGTCAATAAAATCAACAATCTTTTACAATAAGGATCATACGCTCCCATTTCTTATGACTGGACTCGAAGAATCGAAAAAGAACTTAATTCGATGCTTAAGAATCCAGTCTTGAAGACATCACGAAAAAGCTAGCTCCAATTGAATCGAATATTTCAAAAATTCATAAAAAACAAATTCGATTTACGCCTACAGTTAGCACTATTGTTTCACCCACTTATTAACATCGCCCGTCCTTTGAAGGACTATATGGATTTGATGGGGTCTCAGTTCTTTCTCTTTCTTTTCGGATAATATTTGTTATACGTCAGCTGGATATTTTCTTAAAGCCCACGCCCTATCTCTATTGGTTTTTCTCAGAGGCTTTCGTGTAACAATTTTCTATAGTTCCGGATGCTAACTCCTGAGCTTTGATCCTACCCAGAATCGACAATAATTAGATGTAAGCTGCCTAGACTTATTACTTTTGAAAGTATCACTTATGCTAGACCGCATGTGAACATTGAACACAGTTCATCAGTGCACTGTTTTTGTAGAGTGGTTACAGCATAGGCTATTTTACCAACAGCAAAGAAAACAGGGCTGAAACTTAAATAAATTAGACTGGAATGTTCGAGTTTTGCTTCCTTTATAAGTTCAACACTAACTGAATGCAAAATTTGTAGTTTGCTTGTCCACTAGAACTACCTTATAACTTTCATGATCGGTGAGTCTGCTAGTAATAAAATGAAAGATCTTCCACGAGCATTAGTTCGTAAACAAATCTTCTCAAATGATATTTCCTAACTTTTTAAAATGTCAACAGTATAAGCAAGGTCTTTTACTGTTAATCGACAGTTTTTGAACATAAGATCTTATGTCTGGGTCACGTGTTGTCCATTAATTTACGCTGATCGTCGTTCGGGCCACTGTCAGTCTTCTTTAAAAACTTTGTACAACTTATAAACACGTTTTGCTGCATGACCTAGTCAGCAAAAGCCCTCTATAGCATCTTCAACGTTTCCGCGACAGATAAATAATTGTATGCTTTTCTTTCATAATACCCAAAATTTCAAATAAGATATTGTTTAATAACTTCATCTGGCTAAAATACGTATATTTTAATTAATAATTCAATAGGTTGCCAAATATCTGTAAAAGTTTTTTTGTAGCAGATTAACTTTGCTTAATTTTCATTCCAAATATCTGAAATATGTATATAATGTTGAAAGCACATTCCTTTTCTGAATCCACTAATTCTCTATATCGCTCACAATTAAGCGCTTTTACTTATTTAATCACAGTAAGACTGTGTACATTTCATCGTAATCAAATAAATCCACTTCGTCAAAACTGACATTCTCAAAACGTTCAGCTTTATTATTATCCAAATGTAGCATAAGTTTCCAAGCTTTGTTGACGAACGACAGCGTATATGTGCAAAACAAACAACTAGCATTATTGGACGCTGAAAACGGAATTGACGTCACAGAGAGGTATTACACTGCTGTCGGTCGAGATAACAACGTCGAAGGACGATTTGGAGTTAGAGAACTCGATCAAATTTCATCAGGACCGCTCCACGAGCATTCTAAATGCGAACGATTCGGGCAGACTTAATAATCTCGAACGTTCTGCAAATAGAGCTTTATTGCTGTTATTTGAAAAGAGCTTAATCGTCTAGGAGATGCTTGCTGAATGTTGCAGAAACGTATTTCGTTGGTGCTAGACTTGAGCTGAAGAAGCAGCGGTAGTCACGAAATCAAAGGTTGATTGCACTTGAAACTTAAATGATTTTCTAATTATTCCTTTATGTTAGATACGAAAAAGTTATCTACCTGTATTAACTATCCCATTTAATACAATGATGGAGATAGCTACTTATATTCAATCAAAAACTCAATAATTGGGTGGACTACCTGCATGGGCATTGCAAGAAATGCGCTAGATCAAGTGATTATAATAACATTACCACATACGATCTAAATTCTGAAAGATCTTCTCTTTTAATGATAACACCAACTCCAAGCATGGGTAAAACAAGTACCTACGCTAGTAATCTCAGATACATAGGTCTCTTTTTACTTATAATGCATGGGATAGTGGTTTATATGTTTTTATAAAGTAACACAATTAAAAATGCTATTGATGCTAACAACTTTTTGCACACTTTCGCATTGAGCATAATCGTTAGTGTTGAAACGTGCTAAATAAGCATAATAATACTTCTTAACTGCATTTGGTATGACACATCTAATCAGTGAACCAAAGATGGTTGCTCAGGATAGCCATAGTCTTATTGGCAATATTGTAGTGACTTTTCCGTCTCTGCCGAGGCCGGAGTCCGTGATTGTCCTGTTTCTGATCATGACATTGTATACTATGGAATTACATTTCTTAAATCGAATCAAAATCCAGTCTATAAAACAATCCGATCTGATATACAAGTTAATAAATCTGATTTGCCTAACGCACTTTTGATTATAGTCTTGATAGCATGTTTCTTATAACTAATATCGAGGAAAACGTAGTTCATTTAAATACAATCTTATTGGGTGTGTTTGACAGCTATGCTCCTATTAAAACCATAAAAATTACTAGGCCACCATGCCCATGGCTATCTGATAATACTCGCCACTGGATTCAAAATAAAAATATCTATAAAAAATGTCTTCATAGTTTTTTGTAACTACATACTCAAGTGAGATATTGGGAACTGAAGAAATGTTACATTATTCAAAAGTTGGCTATAGCTTTCAAACAATATAAATAAAACGATATAAAAATGGCAATGATATAGCTCAACTCACAACAAGAAAGTAAGACATTAGCGTTGCAACAGCACCCCCTAGCGTTAATAGTTACCGAGATATCCTACAATTACAACGAAAATGGGACACCCTGTACTTATTTTAATTTTCCCCCAGTTCCATTTTTGTGAAGTAGTATACATTTCTCATACTTGAGCAGTTGAATAGAGGGTTTTGTATGGTTGTATAAGTTKCTGTGTAAGGACACGGCATTTCAAGTTWCACKGTTAACTTTACTAATTAAATTAACAAAGCTAAACTCTGTTTATGGTACACTATAATGAACAACATCGCGTCTAACAATTTGACTTTGAAGTTTGAAACTGAAGGTGATTTGCTGCTGTGTACTGAAGGAGAAAAATGATGAAGCTCTAAATTATATTTAATGAAACTTGTTATTAATTTTCCTAAAACTAGAATTTGCTTTAAATTGTATACAGAAACTTGAGAAACACTGAAAACAAAATTTCCCTCGTCAAAAACTTGCGTATGTAACAAAAAACGTAAACTGGCAATAATTGCATTGTGTTACTCTCTACATGTAAGAATAGACCCCCAAATAGGGAAAGTATTTAATTTTTTTTTTTAGATGGAACGGGGCCAAGCATTATTTAATCCATAACGTTGAAATGAAGCACATTTTCATTGTAATGTAGCTACTATTACCCAAAGAAGTTTATTTCTTGTACGATGCCATAATAAATGTATTACTGGTCCCAAAAAATTAATCAACTCTGAAAACCAGCTTACACGTCCTCAGCGACTGATTTACACGTTTAAATTTTTCGAATTAAAAGACCAACCTTCTTTTTCTATTTTTCTAACAGATGTTTTCGCGTTTGTCCCTACCATTGCCAGAACATTTGTCAGATCATTTTCCCGATTTTCTTTTTCATAAACTTTCGGTCGGGGTTTTCCAAATGATCCGTAAGGTAGTAAATTATTTTTTAATCTAGAGTAAATTGTTTTATGCGGTTGCCTCCTCTCAGGAAAAAGATCGAAACAAATGTACAAAGACACTAGCTAATAAATAATTACATCGCATATTTTTCTAGATATACCGCTGCAGCTTGATCGATATTAAATCCACACTCATAAAATATTCCAATCATATATAATTGTTCTATATTTTCAAGCTTGGCGTGAGCCATTGTTTCAGTATTTATTTGTTAACATTCACACTTTCGTAAACTACTAAATAAATAATCTATGTATTGTATTGACAGATGTATTGGTCATCTGTTTACAATTTTTACTTCCATGGTCACCTATATTTCTTTACCCCTGCATAATGTCTTCACCAAATTTGAAACAGTGGCTCTAACTTTTTAATTTATTAAGATTAATATAGAAAGTTATATATTTGTAAAAAGCACAAAACTTTGGTCTATATCTCWAAAAGTGTTTGCAATATCAAGAAACTAATTACGTCAATTGATTAAACGTAAAAAAATATATAAGGCACTATATTAAAAAAATAAATATAGAAACCCCGGTCGCAACGGAGCCCTTCGGAAATTCGAATTTTTTCGAAAATTGGACACCCTGTACACAATTTCAATAAGTTTCCCCACTTTTCCTCTTGTATCCCAAAAAGCAGTTATAAATATTATTAATTTATTCCACATCATGTCCTGTAAGATTTAAGTATTTAGCAGAACGTTCATAAAGTAACTCTAAACGTTTGGAAAAAAATCTTTATCTTGATCTTATAAAACGTCATAGCAACTAATTAAATATTGTTTGCTGGAAAGAATCTTGGCCAATTAGATATTAGTATGTTCTTGTAAGTATAACACAAGCTTACTCATTTCACCAGCAGTATGTGAGCACTCGTATTTCGGAATGATTGCTTTTACAGAGCTATTTGCTTTTCATATATTCATTCAAATATATGATACCATAAACATGGCCTTCACCAAGCTTTTAACCTTTTACCTTTACATATACATTAAGGGCTGAAAAATTCGCACTGCGCCGTTTTATTGACACACGTTTTATGAGCTAACACCAAACCATCCCGCATTTTACAACTCACAATTTACATCAGAATTTTCATATTTCCCAGCAAGTTAATATAAACCGGATCTCGCCGTTAGATGAACGACCCACACAGTTTTCCCCATTATTCTCGAACAAACAGGGCCAGGTGTTGCCACCGCAGAAGATCCAGGGATCGCGTGCTCTTGGAGAGGCTCTATGAAAGTTTACCCGGGTCTTGTTTGCCCTCCTCCCCCCCTTTTAATAAGGAGCGGTTTTCTGGGCCAATCGCCGGCCCAGGGGAAATGCAAATCGCTAGTCGGGAAAACAGGTGGGCCGCAGCCTAAGAGCTCGGAAAACTGAACAAAGTTGCTTCAGCGAGAGAATTTAATTTCGCAATAAAACGAAATCGCCTTGCTAAGTTTTCGTGTTATTTTATGGTTTGGTTTAAGTGGGTGAACACCCCGGAAAAACATGAAACGGGGTAGCTGAAGGACTAGAAGGATAAACTTTGTTTACCAAGCTTGAACTCTAAGAGTCATTTCACCTGAACGAATGTCAAGTAATACAGTTGATGGAATTCTTGTCCACTACAGATTTTCGTGACATTTTGATGCAACTTTTGGCGTTCTACAATCGCATATGGATGATAAATAGTTGATTGATTTAGAATAAGAAAAGAAAAATAATAGTGTTTCCGAGAACTTCGATTTCTGATGCACTTGGACATCGATTGATAGAGATAGAGTATAACCTCAAACACGTCTGTAGTGTCTAGGATAACCCTTGCAATATATAATACGGATAAATTACCAAAATTGGAATTTCACTGCAGTCTTGCAATAAGACAATAATTACAACAATTTTGAAGAACTAAGGGTTAGATATTATCCTATTGCCATAACTACGAGTACTATATGTAACAAGAAATATGTTACAAATTTGATGTACTTGTCGAGTTCATCAAATGCTACAACTTCTCTAGGTACCATTTTTTCCAAAATGCTATACATAATTATAAAAGACCTGAAAAATTCAATACACATTTTATTAAGAAAAACCACCTTTAAATTATGTTGTTTATGCTCTTTAATAAAAGTCTTGTTTAACAAAACTAGTTATTTATTATTAAACGATTTAACACATTTCTTCACAAACCTTACGATAAGAAAACGTAATTGTATCAAAAAATGTAATAATTGTGCATTAGAAACTTCGTATAGCTTACCAACCAGAGCATCTTGACCAAAAATAGAAAAAAACCGTCACCAATACTTAATCAAATTAGCTAATACTTAATAATACTCCTTCTTTATTATTTTTAATTACTCCCTCAAACTTTGAACTTTTCCATTTTTATGAAGGTAAGCATATATTACTCCTGTTTGAGTATAACGTGCAACATTGACTATCGTGATCCACAAAAATAGGAACTTATGATTCCCATATTCTCTGTCTTCATAAACAGCATAGGCATAACTCTCACTAATAGCTTTTATGAAGCTTGAATAATGTTGTGTTATAATCTGATCTTGTCTACTTATATGTATATCTGGTGTGTTGAAAACCATACTTCATTATGTGTTAATAAATGTCATACAATTAACTTCAGCAGAAAAATATTACCCTAAGTATTTTGGTTTGAAGGCTTCCGTGGTTGTTGTCGATGACATGTTGTTTTCCGGGCTGGTTATTAGACCTTGACGTTTCGACACTCATGTCGGTGTCTTCCTCAGAAGTAGCTCTGAAACTGAAGTGTCCTAGTCCGCTCGGGTATTTATACTCGTCCGGGTCACTGACGCGTGGGCGTTGTTACGCATGACCGGTTTCCAGATTCCCAGGTAGTTCAATGCCCCGGTCTCGGTTGTAATTGTGCGGGTTCTTCTGGATTTCGATGGCTTCCTTGTACAGTCTCGGCCAGAATCTCGCTTCCCTCGACAGCATTTGTGCTTCCTCGAATTTGATGATGTGGCCAGTCTCCATTCGATGTTCTGCTACAGCCGACCTATCACCTGGCCGGTCTCTGGTGTCCCTCATGTGCTCCTTGATTCTCGTACTGATGTGCCTTCCGGTTTGGCCGATGTAAACATTCCACAGCTGCATGGGATGCTGTACACACCTTGTGTTTGTAGCTCCTCAATCGTCGAACGATATTTCGGAAAGGCGTTAGCTATCTTTCTCGGGGCGGTGAAGATGGTGTTTATATGATGTCTTCTCAGTAGCCGTCCGATCTTATCTGTACATCCATTGACGTAGGGCAGGTATGCTGCAGCGATGTGCTCCTCTGGTTCCTTCCTCCGTGGTTGCTTGTTGATAGCCTTCTCAATCTGTGCCTTAGGATATCCGTTCTTCTGTAGTGCTCTGCGTAGATATTCCAATTCCTTCTCTAAGTGGTCTGGTTCGCTGACTAGCTTCTGAGGAAGACACCGACATGAGTGTCGAAACGTCAAGGTCTAATAACCAACGTGGGAACCAGCCCGGAAAACAACATGTCATTACCCTAAGTAGTTTGTTTGTTTGTACTGTAATGTAACATACCCAGGTTCGTAGAGATTTAGATTGAAATGTGATCTTCTAGTACTTACCTACGTTGTGTTATTTTAATTAAGCCTACCTTCGATGCACTGGTTACTCACGTAAATAGGGAGATTTGATGTAATCATAAATAATACGAAACAATCTCAAGACAACTAATTTATTACTAAACAAGATCAAATTTGGAGGGCAATGCTGCTGATAATTGTTATTTAAAACAATAAATGAACTGTCCATTCTAGATCTGTGTTCGATATCACTTTCACTCTCAAGATTCAAAACTGAAGAGGTTTTTGTTAGCATAGCCGACTATGGTTAGCAGGTACTGATGCCCCATGCGAGAGGCAACTCAGCTATATAGTTGAATGGTTTGGTACAAAGATCTTGATTTTTCTTTTACGAGATCAAGGCTCTAACATCACACTTTCAAGCATCACGTATAACTATTGCTGCGTGGATACAGCTAATCAAAGAATGCGAGAACACAGTTAAGAAAATGACATAAATAGTTTTAAAAAAGGCTACAACTGTGGCATAGCTTGCAATGTTACCATTGACTCCAAATACAGCATGTATCCTAATTAATTAATTAACATAACAGTTTGAGTTAAACAACGACATTGAGTGGATGACAGTGGTGCTTGTTTAAAACTAATTACATAATGTGATTGAAAAAAAGGACACAAGCAATAAAATTTAAAAATTGAAACAGTACTAACCTGTGAAGAGTTGAAGGAAACTGAAGCGCATCTGTTTCTCGTCCACTTAAGAACCTACCCCCTCGAACGTCGCAAATATGCCCCATTCCCAAAACCGATACGAAATATAAACTAAACATTTTGAGAGGCAATATGAATAAAATACAAAAATTTGAAGACGGCATACCTGGTTACTTCAGTACCTTTCTTGTTTTTCAATGGTGATGCCATTCCTGTAGAAGATGTTGTTAAGAATCTACGAATACTGTTGGACAACAGATTCCTTACTATTCCAACAAGTCGTCGGCTATATCAGACTTCAAAAATATGCATACTTTAAAGTTGCTCTAAGTATCATTGCTTAGATTGGGAATTTTGACAATGTACTTTTTAATTTTTCGAGTAATATTTTCTGTMGCATATTAACAATCATTACATATTTATTAGCTTTTATAAGAAAACAGAATCCCATGCTTTTAAAAGCAGATTTATCGTTCATTCATTCTTTCACATGCTGTTATTACATTTTTATGATCTCTGATTAAAATAATAATAGGGGGTGAGATTAATTATGCTCTTGATTTTTTATTATTATATCGATGGTAAAAAAATATTAACTTGATACTGACAAGAGAGTAGTAAAAATATTGTAAAATACAGCTCGATTTTGCAGGATGATTTGTTACACAACATTGGTGAGCTACACAAGAATAAGAATGCTGGCCCTGCTTTGGCGGTTAATAGTAAAATATTGATAATTTTATTAATACTGTTGTATGGGGGAAGCTAAAAGAAACCTGACATAAATCGCCGTCCTAAGCTTCCGAAGAAGTTATTCTGTGCCATTTTTGTTATTAAATCTCCACGTTACCGGACTAAATTGAATCCCGCCGTTACATGTTCTTTCWGTATGTCATTGACTTGAGTCGATACCCCCTACAACCGCCACAGTGGGTGTAAAAACAATATAACGGTTATCCTGCYGCTTACGATAACGATATCGTTCCACAAAGCCGTGTAATAGAGCGAAACTAACGAAAATGCAGGAGAAACACAACCAGTATGCCATGTGGATCACATATCCGCAAACTTTAGACGGGGTTCATCGACTTACTGCTCTGCAAACTTACGTAGTTTAAAACAACGTCCAAAGGGGTTAACTGAACTTGCTGATGTAGATAGAGATGGTTAGCTACTTGTTAACGTAGTGAAGTTTAGATATGGCTTGAGGGCATCCGTATATATCGGWGACTATCTTTCTTTAACTTATATTTCAGTCTTATAAATCTTTGGAATGGCATTGGAAGCAAAGTCCGCATCATTATTTGATTCACGGTATTCATTGGTAGTGGCGCTCGATGTAAATGGTTGGAGCTCAAGGATGTCTTCATCTGCGGTCACACCTTTGGCTCCATATAAAAAATTTTCATTTTTTTTCTTTCTAGTTCTCTTTTATAAAAAGCTCCGGACTGTCTGTTTGTTTTTTGGTAGACTTTGTTCTAGATTAAGAAAATTACAATTACGGAACAAGATAATGTTATTAATACAAATAACGAACAATAGAGGATCCATATGGGAACCCTGAGGTACGCCGGAGGTAACATTCTAACTTATTGAGTTAATATATCCTCAATTAGGTAGCTTGGAAACAAGCTGATTGAACGTATGGGCTTTGTCTCACTAGATTTATCAGATAACTCTGACAATCGTTTCGACCTAGAACGGTCATTGTCAAAGAGATAACAGCGTTATACTAAACTCAGATGTTCAGAATTTTGTTTGCATCCCCTTTCTTACAGGGGTTGTAAAATACAGTTGTAAAATCTCTCGCCTGGGTTTGAAGGCCGACTTTATAATTTCGGCAATATCAAAGGCGTACTGGAGGTGAGAATTTCTATTTGTGTATTTGCCAAATGTTTTTTCTGATGCTGAGCTTTTTTAATTTCCAAAAGTTCTAAAAGGTTCGGTTTTTTACCTTTCCTTTCGCAATGCAAAGTTTTGACGTCGTTTTCATCTAAGTGATGGATGTTTCTTATGCAATGGTCAGCAAAACCTGTTGTGCTTTTGTTTGAATTTATATTCGCAACATGATCTTTAATTCTGTTTTTAATAGCACTATCCGATTGTCCTATGTATATCATGTCACATTTCATGCATTTTATTTGGTAAATGCCGTTTTTGTTCAAATTATCGGATTTTGGCTTATTGTTAACTAGAAGACCTCCCAAATTGCACTTATTAACCTCTATTGCTTTTATTCCGAGTCTATTCAGCCTATTTTGAATACAAACACTAACTCCTTTGACATAATTTACTACGGCAAAAATATGTTCTTTCTTATTGATGTTAGCATTGTACAGCATTCTTTGTATTCTAGTTTTATATTGCTTTTTAAGTATTTGGTCCACAATGTTTGTGTCGTATCCATCAAAGGCCGTTTGTTTAATTGTCGTCAATTCTTTTTCGAAACTTTCTTTTCTAAGTGGTACATTTATTAGTCTTTTTATTAAACTATAAAACACCGAATTCTTAATCTGTAACGATTGATTTGAAGAAGCCGGGATTGTAACATCTGACTGTGTTGGTTTTCTATGAATTTCAAAGTCTATTTTACTATTTTTTACCGACATTGATAATTCCAGAAAATGAAGAACTCCATCCTTTTCTTTTTCTAAGGTAAATTGAACCTTTTTATTTACTGTATTTAAGAATTTTAAGAATACATACAACTGCCTGTCACTTCCCGTCCAAATACAAAAAATATCATCAACATATCTAGTCCAGAATAATACATTTTTAATAATTTCATTTTTCTTTGCAAAAGGCCTTTCTTCGAAATTTGACATGAAAAGAAAAGGATGGCGTTCTTAATTTTCTGGTCTTGTCAATGTCGATAAAGAAATAGTAAAATAGACTTTGAAATTTATAGAAAACCAACACAGTCAGATGTTACAATCCCGGTTTCTTCAAATCAATCGTTACAGATTAAGCATTCCGTGTTTTATAGTTTAATAAACAGACTAATAAATATACCACTTAGAAAAGAAAGTTTCGAAAAAGAATTGACGACAATTAAACAAATAGCTTTTAACAATGGATACGACACAAAAATTGTGGACCAAATACTTAAAAAGCAATATAAAACTAGAATATAAAGAATGCTGTACAATGCTAACATCAATGAAAAAGGAAATTTTTTTGCCGCAGTAAATTATGTCAAAGGAGTTAGTCTTTCTGTTAAAAATAGGCCGAATAGACATTTATCAGAGTATTGACTAACTTTTAGGGAAATAAATATGGGCTTGCACCATGATTACAGATGTTATAAAGAAGGAAGCATAAAAAACTGTCAAAAGCTGGCAAAGAGTGAATTGCTGCAACTTATGTAAAATACCTGGTTATATATTAAACAACTGTTTCTGTATTATACAATACTATAAGCTGTAATCTGGTACAAATTTTGTTAATGTAAGCAAATTAAATTCTGAACTTTGCTAAAGTACAAGCTTTTAGATTTTCAACTCCTTTGTGTAAACTTCTGTGATAAAAAAATGAAGAAACTGTAATTACCCTTAAAAATAATCGACTCTAAATAAATATTTGAAGTAAAAATATAGTAACAAATTGTTTGCTAATTTTTTACCAGTATTAACCAGAAATTATTCTAAATCGTATAATATAACTAAAAAGCAATGAAATCATTCTTCCGCAAAATAATATCACAACACTTAATAGTACAGTTTCACGCCTACACCATAGTTTTTTTGCGAAAACCCCACTGCTCACGTTGAACTCTATTAAGCCCACAATTTGGAGATAATTGATATTAACGACGCTAGGCGATAGTCTGGTTCCGGCAGTCTGTTACTTCCATATTCATAGCTTCGCTCGAGCAATATTTTACGTGGAATTTCATTAACAAAGTCTACGTAACTTCGTCGTAGGTTGGGTCTAATGAAAACCGAACGCGAAGTTTCGGAGACATGAGCTGGATCGGCATCCATCAATAACAGGGGCAATAAACGAATGTCGCGGGCAAAATTCCAGACTGGAATGAAGTACTCCTGAAAGTTAAAACAGAAAGTCTTGATGAAAATAAGCTCCTGTATCTAACCTCACATTGAAATATCATTTTTCGCAAATCGCACAAAAATATTAACATTTTGCACAAGCGTTTGAATACTTTTTTTGAGGTATCTGTAAGTTGCCAAAAACATTGTGTAATAAATCTAAAATTTTTAAAGTAACTTAATGCAGAGACTTATAGCAACTTTTGAAACAGCTTGTGTGATAGAAAAAAAGTCTTTCTTCCAAACTTCAGTTTCGATTTTCAAAGTCTCTTAATGTGCGATTTTAACCGTTGGTACTTACAGGACTACGGGACGCGTTGCAACAAGAAGATCAACAAGAAGGAGTCGAAAGCTTGGAAGACCAGGCGTCCCTTCCACTTGACAGACGCGTGTACAGATCCTCAGTTCCCTGGTTCCCGGGACTATCACAAGTAGATTACAATGAGCAGAGGAAGATAGCCGACCTTGAGAAACTTGCAGAAAGCCTGAAGGACTTTAGCAACCTTTTGAGGAGGCAGCATGTCAAAGAAGGCAAACATAAGATACCTAAACCTTTCAGTAAGTATGTAAATGTAACAAGAAAAAAGTGTTATTGGCTTAATACTTGCTTCCTTTTTTAAATTTTTGTATATCAAGTGTCTTAGGGGCACCACTGTTTGCTAAAGCTGTACCAAAAGACTTGGTCGTATTGTTATTTTGCTCAATTACTGTTTGCAATCTGAAGCAGTTATCATGGTCTACTTAAGTTGAAGGCCCTTCGCGTCATGCATATTGTATCCTGTATTGGCGGCAAAATCATTTTCGGTTGTTATATGTTTTAACTTTTGGTATTTGGCGTATATTCTGTACAATCTTATTATTCTTATCATGATCCCACATTCACTTTATTAAATACTTGATTTTGCAGGTTTGGAAAACTACCCGATACCAGAGAGCCACAAAGCCTACAAACAGTACCCTTCCATGCTTCAACCAAAATTCAGTGGTCTCAATTTTCGCATCCCCAGTCAACAGATGCTGGACGACGTCAGGCCGTATCCCCACGACGATGACGACTTCAGCTTTCGGGATGACGGAGAAATAGACCTGGACAGAGAGGAGGATCACACAGAACATGAAGTAAGGTCGGATGACAAGAAACTAGTGGAGGAGTCTTCTGGAAAAGGAGCACTGGAGGATATCAGGGTAGCTGATGATCCCACGGAGTTTGCTTATGGACCATCTGATCCCCGATATTATCAAAGTTCATCGTCTGTTTCTGGTAATTAATTGAGTTGAAAATAGGCTGTCATAAAAACTAAGGGTTCTTAAAACTAATGGCCCAATATAATAATTGTCCCAGGCTTACTGAAAATTCTGTTTTTTTTCATTAATTATCTTAAAATGTATCTTGAAACGTGAATTTACCCACGATGAATTGTCAGAGTGTACAAACACAAATGACAACAGGAACATAACGTTTCAAAATTATATTATTTATTATATCTGAGAAGTGTTTTTAAGTTCTAAAATAGTTTTAACACGTGTTCAAAAATCGTTATATAGTAATACAACTCTCTTACCGTTATTACAACCCTGCAATAAAATTTATCTTTTATCTCGAACAGCAGGCGGCCCCTCGCAAGTTACCGCAAATTATCGGCCAAAAGAAGCGAAAAATGTTCCGTCCTGGGGAAAAAGCTGCTCCAAATACCGCTCAGAATGAAGTTGCTGACGCTGACATGGAAGTGCAAATTGAAGAAAACAATCGTCGTTACCTTACCCAAGATGCCAAAGAAATCATAAAAAATGTATACAATTTTTTGATAAAAAAAGAGTGCAGTGCTCCGTTAAAAGTGACAAGTGAAATTGTCGGTCTCCCCTAAACGACTGTGAGAGATATTATTGAAAATAAAGGCAATTCAAGAAAATCACGCAATTCGGAGAAATTTCTAAATATATCAAAAGAGCTTGGGATAGAAATTAAAAAAGTAATTTACCAAATGTATAAGGAAAATAAAGTTCCAGCTACGGCAAGTCTGAAATTAAAACTTTTGGAATTAGGATATGACATAAGTTATTGCGAAGAGTGGTTCAGAAAATACTTGAGGACCATCGGTTTTAATTATAGTACATTAAACCAACGTTTGTCCATAATGGAATCAACCCTACTAAAAAGAATGAGATGGGATTATATAAACGAAATCAGAAGGTACCGCCAAGAAAATCGTAATATCGTATATTTGGATGAAACGTGGTACGACACCCACGACTTGATAAAAAAGGGTCTGACAGATGGGACAAATAACTGCGTTCTGCAAGCATCGCCTTCGAGAGGAAAAAGAATTATAATTCTTCATGCGGGAGGAAGTGATGGATGGGTGGAAAATGGCTTATTACTCTCAGCGAAACAGATCCAAAATTGTTCTACTGACTACCATTGCGACATGGACTCTGCACTTTTGGAAACTTGGTTTCAGCAGCAGTTACTGCCAGGGCTACCACCAGGATCTGTTATAGTCATGGATAACGCGAGTTATCATTCAAAACTAATGAACAAGGCGCCAACATCAGCTACAAAAAAAATAGAAATAGTTGATTACATGAAAAAGAATAAAATTGCAATTCCGGATGGAAAAGTTACCAAAAAAGATCTGTTGACAATAATAAAAAATCTCAACATACCTAAACAATATCAAGTTATTATTGCGTCCTAAACCCAATGGAATTAGTGTGGAGTACGCTTAAAAAGGAATACGAAGAAACAATACATGTCCGCGTTTAAGTTCGGGAGTTCTAGATTTAGTGCGTAGAGTGATAAGTATTACAGGAATGTTAAAAATCAAAATAAAAATATTTAGGAATGCGAGTTTTTTCCTAGCATATTAAAAAATGCTCAGATGTGCATGTTGTCTAGTTAGATTACAAATTTCATTATAACTAGATATACTTTGCCTGTGCAAAATAATGTAGCTACTCATCTAAAACTACGTACAATTCATTTTGAGACGTAAATAAAAACGATCGATGTAAAACCTCTTATTGACCGAATGATTAAAAACTACTTAGAATAATATACACTACACAAACAAAAAACGAGTTTTAAAACGGCTTAAAGCCGGCACTGGAAATTCCCAAAATCACAAAGAGAGGATTTGATTTATGAGGGGTCGCGTGCCGTTCCAACTGTGCCAGGTAAATAGTATTGCAGGGTTGTAAAAACGGTAAGAGAGTTGCATTACTATACCTGCAATGATTCAAGAAGTTTTAATAGGGCCCTGATGGAGCAGTGATAGCATGTTTGCCTAGTACACAAAAGGTCCCGGGTTCAAATCTTGGTCAGAGCTGGCAATACTTCTTGATTTTTGATAATTATTGAAATCTGTAAATTTTATATCAGGAATGAAGGCACTCGATAAATTACGTTGTGTTTTTATAATATGCCAAATACTTTCTTGAGATATTTTAAAAGTGCAAATTATAAAGTTAACGTAAACCTCACCCAAGATACTGACATCATAAGTCAAACAACCCACCTTAATCCGTATACGTAGGTATATGTATAAACCACCAAGTCATCTATTAATAAAAGCTTTTATTGCAGAGAGAACCAATTTCCCATCAAAACCCCACTCCACCTCAGAAGCCATAGACGTAGATGCGGAAGATGATCGCGAAGACGAAACTTACCAGGTCCAAGCCCGAAATGATGATGCAGCCGTGCAAGCTAACATTAACGGCTTCTCTAGTCGAGATTCTGGATTTATGGCAAGTACTGGCTTGGACACCACAGGCAGTGGAGATGTTGTAATCATCCCCCCGCATAGTCAAGACATGACAGGAGCCTTGGCTATTGCGGTTGTAGCAGGAATTAGTGCAGCTGCAACGGTTGGACTGATTGCTTTCGCGATTGGATTTTACAAGTAAGTGGGCTGGCAATAATTGAGACCTGAGAACAATTTTTAAGGGTTATTGATAATATTATTGATAATTTATCTGCGTTTCTATAAAACGGATAATTTAGTATAGAGAAAAAACTACCTGACAGCTGAGTATACATTTTACCTAACGTTGTAATATTTATTCACGCAAAGAGGAGCAAAAGTGGAAAAATACTGTCGGAGCCAAGGTTTGAGACCTGACAATAGAAGATCCTTATTTAGCTGAAATAAAGCGCGTAATATATTTTCGGTCTGGAGTGCGTAGGTACTACGTTTTACGTACAACTGCAATTAAATATACAGTGCGCGTTAAAATTAACGCACCACTAAGAAGTGACCACAAATTTAAAATTCCGAACGGCACCCTTACGAATTTGAATCCGCCGCAATTTTAATTTATTTTTTTTGTTCAATGTGGACTGTTTATCTAGTCTGTGAACACTTAAGGGTTATTTCTCCATTGAAACAAACTCATTTAGATATCTTAATACCACTTAACAGAAAACCCGTGACCTATTTCGATGAGATAATAAAAATTATAGTTTGACTTGAATAGGGTAATAAGTAAAGCAACGAGTAGTTTAATATGTATTCTTTTACACATCCTTTTAGCACTTGCAACTCGACTTGTAATGTGTACTTGAGCATGCTCTTAAAATATCTGCAGCCTTCTCTGGAGTAAGATCCCTCTGACTCTGCGCAAACAATTCATAGCCCACCATAAATTTCTTAACTGTAGCGGAGCGAAGCAAAGGTGGAGTGTAGCACCCGTGGAAAGTCCAGAAGGGCATGTCCTCATCAGCCTTCGGCCCTGTTGGTGCCCCATGCCATCCCATTGAGTAGGGAAAACTGCACTGAAACATATTATCGTACTTGGCCAATAATACTTGCATCGCCGTTGCTAGTTCGTTCTTTTGCGATTGGTCCAGGTTCGTGAACCGCTGCGTTTGTCTCTTTGGTAGGATCATGGTTTCGAAAGGCCAAACGGCCCAGAATGGTATTAAAACTACCCATTCGTTGTTGTCGTAAATTATTCTCTCCTTCTTTTGAAGCTCTTTTTGTACGTAGTCTTGTAGCAGAGGGATTCCGTGTTTCTCGTAGTATTCCCGTAGGTGATGTTCTTTTACGCGGGGTTCGTTTGGCATAAAAGACGAAGCCCAAATTTGGCAGTGGGGATGGGGATTTGAACAACCCATCATAGCACCTAAAAGTAAAAAAATGCAAGCAATTCTTCATTGAATGAAACAATACAAATTACTTTTTATTCAAATGTTGATTAATGACAATATTGGATGGATTATTTAATATTATGGGCGTTTCACAGTTAACACTTTTAAGTGAAGTATTTTAATGAGAAGTGTACTTCTTATTATTTACTACAGCAAATATTTCAATTCGAGGCTACGACAAGCGCCAGGAATTTCAAAAATTAAAGCAAAATAACAACATTTATACTCGACTACACTTTTGGAATCATACATTTAAATTTTCTACAATGAAGACAAATACATTTGTCTTTTGGTATTTGTCTATTGCTTGTTTGTCCATACGGTCTTCTTCCATTATTGTAGCCACAATAGCAGCAAAAATGTTGTCGGTAGCAGTATGAAGTTTCCAACTTCTGTGGTCGCCTTTAACACTAGTTCCACGCTTTGCAACGCTTACTCCATCAAGTTACTGTTGAACTATCCCCACAGGACTCTTGGCAAGCATTTTGTAACGCACCATGAATTTGGCAACCGTTTTTTTCACGCACATTAATCCGCTACAGTGACGCGATTTGAGAATTTTTTACACATAAACTAAGAGAACTACCCGCACTCTATATACAGTGATGTCCCAATAATAGGCCTTTATAATTTGACAGCAGTTTTGATATGTGCAGGAATTATGACATGACCCTCTCTATTCAAATTATAATTTTACACTACTTAAATAACGGTGATTGGAAGATATTATTATTTAACTTACCTCTATTTTCAAAAATTTGCACCCATAAATATCGTTTTCCTAAATCGTGCATTTGGTTTATCCATTCGTCAATAATTTTAACAACTTCCTCGTGTGTCATAGTTCCTATATGTACATCTGAATGTGGATGAAAACAGATGACCCTGTAATGTCATAAGTAACATATTAAGGTATACAGGGCCGCTAGTCATACAACATGCATCAATGAGATGTATTCATGAAAATGTATACAAAGTTTTGTTGAAAAAAAGTCGGTAAAATATATAAAGAAAGAAATCGATATTTCGTTGAATTATAAAAACTGGACATACTACACTTAGTTACTTTTTAAATTAACCCCATAATAGTTTGAAGATTGTCATCAGTTGAATACTTATACGTTGTAATAGAACGATGTTGAGGTAAAAACCAAAGCTCCAGATAATTCTTTATTTGAAACCTATATATTTGCTTCAAAAACTTAAATAAGACTCGTAATAATTGTTTTCTGAAGTAGAAAACACTGTACACCTTCGGTGATTCTTCCCAAAACATGATTCTATAGTTAATGCAACTATGAAAGGTTGAAAAATGTGGGGTTTTAGCTACCTGGGCACCTGCTATCCATTTCAGCCTTATTGGTATAAATTATGAACAAACTTGAAAATGATGTATTTGCCACAGATAAAACTGTTTGTTTGGATTTATAAAATCAATTTGTTTGACTTACATTTCTTTAGCCCCAACAAATTTATCTTCAAACAAACAAATTTTATTTGTAAGAAGAATATCACTTTGTTTGTAACTATATTACCATTTATTTGAGATCGAACAGAACTTGCGAGTTCAAGTAACCTAATAATTATTTGAGCGAATAAAATATTATTTTTCACGGTCAAACAATTTATTATATTATTGTTTCTAGTAAATATATCTTTCGTCAAATCAGTGTTTCTTTTTGTTATTCAACTATTTAAATGTTCAACTGAAACACACCTGTTGTTACAGCAAACAGCATGTATTTAAACAGAATAAATGATGCTTTAATGCAACAATCTATTTTTGGCCACAAAGAAATAATTGTTTGAATTTGCCATGCCACTAGCAAAGTGGAAGTTTGGGGTTCCGGTTCTTTAGCCATGGTTGGACACTGGACAGAATGTATCAAGGTAAATCGGGAAAAGCCGCCGTTATTTGTTTCTTATTATTGTCAGTTTACTTCACTAAATTGTGAAACAAAAGAGGAAGATAGTCACAGACTTTAAAAGTAAGTATGAAACCTAAATAAAGTATTTGCTTAATATGATGTGAAAAATAAGGCATTCAAACAAGCACATGATCGTTAACGCAAGCTCTGTTACAAAATGACCATCTATGATTCTCAAGGATGTTAATTACGGCTTTGTTTCTCTACACCTTGAAGTAGGTATATGTTAGTAAAGTCTGCTCAATGAAGTGCCCTATTTGTACCAACTACTATTACAAGTAATGTGTTATTTATTCAGTATATTTGTAATACTAAAGTGGAACACATTAATCACGTTATAGAAACCAGCAGATTTGTGATTGTCTTTTAAATTAAAATAAATATCATACTTTCCGTCTGCATTATATTCGTACATATAAGTAGCAAAATTTACCTTGTCGATGGACTTGTCAGGGTTAGGCTGATTTAAATCAGATGTTTTTTACTAAACCAATTACAGTTTTGCGGAAATGAATTGAGTGACATATTGCATTTTTAATTACAAAAAACAACTTTTATGCGCTCTATAAAAAACAGGAAGCCACAGGAATATACACTTGCATAAAATACATAGACATATCGAAATGGGTTAATCAAAATTTGTTTCTTTAACTTAAAAACAATTTATTTATATGTTTAAAGGGCTTGTTTGAATGCAATATTTATACAATCTAATTAAAAATATATATATTTCATTAAAATTCACATGCAGTTTGCTGCAATAACAGAGATAATGTATTGATGATATGAATTCTTTCAATCAAACAATCGTTTGATTCCAGGAAATAGCTGTTTCATTGGACTAAATCAGTGATATCTTCACTGCAAAGAAATATTTATTTGGTATGCAGAGAATCACTTACCTCTTCTCTGATTCCAAACAAATATTTGTTTCAGTCAAATTTAATCATATGTTTATTCCAAACATCTTCATTGTTTGGTGAAACAAATGCTTTGTTCTACAAAGGAAATAATTATTCTTGATTCAATAGTTCCAAAAGTTAATTTAATGCTTTGTATATATTATGTTAAATAAATGTTATTTTAGCCGCTTCAAGAATTTTGAGGGTTTGAAACAAACAAATCATTTACTTCGCCATATACAAACAAATAATTTATTTTTTTCTTCCAAACAAATTGTTCTCTCTATGATGTAGTGCTTTTGATGTTGCCTACTTTAATGGACATAACGCAACCAATTTTGAAACCTAGATACACTAATTAAAAAGTAACCCCTGCTTCAGACCTAGACAATAAGTCTAGAGAATCAATTTCATTTGCAGTGTGCGGTATGGTAAAGTCGAGAGGGTACAAGGTTATAAAAGAAGCTTCAGCTCTTTGGCATACGTTGCAAGTACGTAGCACTATTTGTTTAACATCTCTGTGCTGATTTTGCCACCATATATCTTGTGGTAAAGCACTCCATGTTTTATAAATAGCATAGTATCCAAGTTAATGATAGTAATGTACAACGCTCTCTATAAAATTTTTGGAATACGTAGTAAATACGGATCCTTATTTGACTAAATAAACATTCATTATGAATTAAGAAACGCTCACTAGCTGTCTGACTATTCTTTATTATCCTACTTAGCTTTGGATCACGTCTCTAAAGTTCTAAATTTGCTTTACCATTTCTCTAAATTTTGTAGGGATTTTTAACTGAAAATTTTTAATCAAAGGTTGTAAATATCCCTGTGCACGATTTTAGACCACTTCTTTTTTGAAGTTTCTGCTAGCTCAGTTCTAGAAATATCCGAAACCTAGAAGCTAAGAGCATCCCTACCTGCACGTTCCGTAAGCAGGTGCCATCTGGAAAAGAGGATCGTCCGAGGGCGGTGGCGCGGGACCTTCCTCCAGAAGTGCGGGGAAGTCGTTGGTAAAGACATAAGTCGACTTATAGTTCTCGGTCACCAACCCCGATGCCCGTGTTGCACCTGGACATAAGGGATTGCTCGGATCGTGCTTGGGAACGTTCTCTGGAGGAGGGGGCTCTTGTTGGCCGCCCCAAGGGCGCAGGGCACGATGAGGACATACCAGAATCCATTCACCCTTCAGGGGGTTGTAACGGTTGTGTTGGTGCTCTGTAGTTAAACAGAAAAGGAAGAAGTCAGACGTCTGAGGAATATTCGTCACTCAGTAATTTAATATACAGGGTCGTTACAAAGTATGGAACCAGCGGGATATTTCAGGTTCTGTTCGACAGATTTTTCTCAAATTTTGCTTGGGCCTATGGGTAATTAAAACGCTATTTCTCAATTTTTTTCAACTCCGTGTCAGATATCGTTTTCGAAATATGGGCACAAGTTGCATTTTTTTAAACGGGTAGGGGGGTCAAAAGGCACATCATTGAAAAGGATATTTTTTGCTGCTTTCAAAAATGTATCACACTACTTGTACAATTTATTGTTTCTGAGTTGGAAAAAGTGTGATAACAAACTTGGGTCTTGCAAAAAACTTCGGGATAAAAACCATATTCGTTAAGTAAGAATAAATACTCCAGATGTCTCCATTTTCCCCGCGACTGGTGTTAATTTACATTCACTTTGTTGTTTGCAATCGCAATGCCTCAGTTAACTGAACATGATCGCATCGAAATTTTTATGATTATTGGTTATGGAGATAGAAGGCGAAGTTATTCGAAAATAGTAGCACTCTACAATGCAATTCATGATCGTGAACCATTTGCCAGATCAACAGTTATTAAAACATTACAACGTTTTGACGAAACCGGCGTTGTCAAAAATCGTCAAAAACCAGGACGTCCGAAATTTGCTACGAGTGAGGAAAGTAACTTTTTAGTGATTTCTTCTCACAGCAAAACAAAAAAAATAATACAATATAGATTCATGAAATATTATGATGACTACAGATTTGCTGTTTTATAACTTTTTAAATTATACACCCTCCATGTTTACGTGGACAATAAATGTCTATTAATGCCGCAACTTCCACATTCAGCCGTCACGTCCAAAGATTTCTTTCCCGAGGTTTCAGGTAAATCCCGCTCGTAATTCACTTAGCGTTTATGAGAAAAAATGATTCAATCCCAGAAAGTAATATTCAAGATAAATGGGGGATGTTGAAAAGTAAAGGAAGGTATCACGAACGTTTTTGTTTGTGCTACATTCGGTTAGGAACGTTTTCTAATCTCTGGACACGTTACCTGTATATACCTGTAAAAAACTGCGTTCGTTTCTTATTTTTGTGACAGAAACGATGGCGACAATGTGGCTAGCTATTATGGTAAAAGTTCGTCATTTAATTCGATATTGTTAAACTTACATGTCGATAGTTGACTATTACGGAACAATCTGCATAGCTCGAATATACAAATTCTTGAATTTGGCATTTTTTATGAAACGTTTTTCAAAGAATTTTAAAATCGTGGATGCGTTACTGTATTAATTAATATTTATTTCAAAATTAGGGCGTTCTGTAGAAGATATAGGTAACTTTACAATGCAACGACCAGAATCGTTACGAAAATATGACAAATAGCAAGATTTTAGTTTTCTATCTGCATTTTATTTTGACCAAATTTTGTACACAAGCCTGCAATACTAATATGAATAAATGCGGCATGTAAGATTCCATTTGCAAGCACTGGATTTATTAATAGAATTTAACTAATTCTGACATTTTTAGCATTACCGTATTATACCTATCTCTCTTCTAGAATCAAAAAGTGCAGTTATATAATCCGCGTTTGCTGCCACGTAAGTAACATGCACGAAAAAAGTAATTATTTTGCGTGTTTGTGTGAAGAGCGTATAGCACAAGAATAGTTACGGGTAGTTTGAATAATGAACATTATTTAATGCAAGCATTTCGACTTTTCCTTTGTAGAGTAAAATATAATGCATTCGGCTAATAAGTCTTGTTTAAATACTTTTATCGAAACCTGGAACGAGTTGAAAATTCATCATTTGCTCGAGCGTCTACCAAATTTTCGAATAATTATCTGTTTATAGCGTAATATCAGAACAAAAATTAAATTTTCGGCGAGTTTTCTGAAGAGATATTAATATTTTTAATAGGCTCCAAATCAGTTTTGAAGTTTTGTTTGCTTCAAGTCTGTCAGGTAATTTTTTAATTGCATAAGAATACTGCGAATATAATACAGTATTTGAATAAGACTCTTGTGTTTCCGGCAGACAGAAAACAGAAATAATTACAAGACGCTGATTTGTCCACCATATTAAACGTCAGGTTCATATAAAAAACTATTGTGAGAACAATTATCAGACTCATTTCCTAGAAGTTTTCTCATCGTCTGAAAAAAATAACACCATCTTAGCTATACATATTAAATAAAGGAGCATACATCAACAAGCAAAATTATAACAATAAACATCAATAAAAATAAATATTTGAACATAAGCTAGCTATTTGATATCATTCATCATCATCATCATTTAGCGCAAGAATCAATAATTGTCACAATTTTATATCGTGATCTGCTGGGCGCAGCTTCACCTCAGTGGTTGTCACAATTTCTATCACAGAACTGTACTTTTCCCCAAAACTACACATGAAGAGTGGCAACGCCGCGTTTGAGTGCGGTAAAAACAAACAGGCTCGCAAACAAAACACTTCAACCGTTAAAAATATGCGTGGATTGAACGAGAGACCGGCTACAAAACCGTTCTGTAGCCGAATTCACACAACAAAAATCAAATAATTGTAACTGCGCGTGCTATTTTTAACTCACCGTTTATTGAAAAGGACATTTCGCCTGACAGCGTCAAACCTTCCTTTTCCGTTGAAGTAAGCAAGCTATCGCAAGGGGCACAGCACTCCGTATCAAACTGGCTGCAGGCTACACGTTCAGCTTGGTCCAATGGACTCCACGCAATGTTACGTAATGCCTGGAAGATAGCTTGTCATGTTTGTGTCGTTTCGCTTTCGACGCCGTTGCGCGCTGCTTGATAAGTATGGCATCGATGAAATCAGGATGAAATACACGGATGAATCCTTATTGGATGATTTAGTTTCCATGGATTCTCTCCATCAAAGGTCATTGATGCTGACTCCTCTTGATTAATCGAAACATTAGAGTACAGAAACTAATAAGAACCAACATAATATAAAAAATCACTTTAAATCATCGTTTTGAATTCCTAATATTTTAGAACTTTTCAATAACTCAAAAAACTCTGATACAGACCAATCATCTTCCTCTGAGAATTCATCATCATTAGAGCTCGAATCATCCTTATGCCTGTTTTTCTAAAACGGTTCTTAATTGTATTTCCTGTTACTTTTTGCTAGTATTCTTAATAAAGTTAATGGCATCTAGGGCTGTGTAAGGGTTTCAGGCTTTAGTAAGATTTTGCACAAAAGGTTTTTATCAAAATTGCTCTGCACAAGTTTTTTTTTTTAATTTTGTATAATCCCTGGACTTAACTGCTAGATAACTGATGTACAATTTGGTGGTAAAAGAGCAAGTTTAGTGTTCTGCAACACCATGTCTTTCGGATGGGAATATCTGTTGTCTAAAAACAGTGAGATTTTCCTCTCTGCATAACCCATAGCTACTCTTGTGAAAAGTTTGTCCATTCCTCCATGAGGTCGGAAGTCATTCAAACTTGGCGGTTCCTGCTTTTCCAAAATACGAGCAACTCGTGAACATTTATCATCTGATTACTCTTTTTTTTT
Source organism: Rhyzopertha dominica (assembly GCA_025024175.1). Lineage (NCBI taxonomy): Eukaryota > Metazoa > Arthropoda > Insecta > Coleoptera > Bostrichidae > Rhyzopertha > Rhyzopertha dominica. Next base: position 3,283,212 of record QCXZ01000003.1, on the reverse strand, counting down.
CGTTTCTTACCAATCTCTGAAGGTAAAGCCTTCCTTCAGTGTTGTTAAGTAGTTAATTACGCAATTACTTGAAAAAATTTAATTACTTGTTCTACAATTGTACAATTTCATCTGCGTAAATTTGGTTCTCCATCAGTATACTACAAGAGTAACCTTAAAAATCCATCTGCGTGGGTTAGCTCCTTTTTTGTAGTGTATAATCGTAAGCGGAAACAGTAAATGCTCATCGCTGAATTCTAGTATTTCCTGGGTTGGATAAATAGTATTATGTCCAGAATGAAATTTTTTCATATACAAACATGTAAACTTTAGTTACAGCAAAAATCAAAATTAATGCTTCCTTTTGGATCGCTTTGTATTGTTCTGTATTACCGATTAATGACTTGGTAAATCTAAAGTTAATATGATTTAATATGTATCTGCATATCGCTGCCAAATGATCTATAAACTGGTTAATCTTTCGTATAAGATCTTTTTATGAATACTTGGTGAGCAATACTCGCTGATTAACAAATCAGTATTGTCAAATTCCTTATACATATTTTTTTAATACCCAGATGATGAGTAACTAAATTATGTGCGGTATGTCCCAAATGGAAATAGTAAATACTGTCAAATGAATTTATCAATTTGTATATTCTGGTCTACTTCATTGTAACTTTCAATTTATACATATACCTTTATAAAATATAATGGAATTTAAACCAGATGTCTACTAAATTGTATGAATTATCAGGTAGAGTTTTTGGATAAACGAACTTGTAATCAAGCCAACAAAACTCTTTCAGACCTCTAGAAGGATTTGCATTCAAACTACAGTCCAACAAATGCACATATCAAACACGTTTATCTCTCAGATGACCCAGATGTTGTTTCATCCAAATCGATAGTCGTTAAACGATCCATGGAGCTCACCGTAAATTTTTGATGTTCCTTTTACATCCCTACAGCGCGATGCTCTCTACTACCCTCAAAATACATTTCTGGCACGCAGTAAAAGCCCAAAGCGCCGGATGACCAATAAACGCAGTTTTAATGGCACAGTGTTGCTCGTTCTGGAATATGTCCACCACCACGAGAGGATACGCTAAAAAAATCCAATAAAAATTGATGAAACTCGTCATCATTTATTCAAGCCACTCTGAATGTGAAGCACCACGTGAATAAACAAATGCTTAATGTATTTCCCATTTCATAAAAGGATAAAGAAGCTACAAGTCTTTAAGTTACCTATAATGCGTAAACGACATGTGTGAATTAGTAAACAAGGATGTCATCTCTTTTTCTTTGTTCTGTTTATATGCAGAGACAAGAGTGGTATTCTACACAACAGTAAATTGGTGATGCCTGCCTTTAGATATTCGCAAGAATATGCAATTCTAGATGGTGACTCCAGGTTTAGGAATCACATGAATCATACGTTTTACGTATGTCGGTTTGTATGCTGAACTCTTGTAAGGTTCATCTTGGGATTGAGAATAAGTCGTGCTTGCTCAAAAATTAAACAAACGGAATCGTTGCAATGTGTGACAAGCATAATCCTTTGTAAATTTCAGATGGTTTACTAAGTGAGACTTAAACACTTCCTTCAATTTTCACTGTGAATGAAATTGATTTTTTACAGTGCTGTAATAAATTCAAACGACTAGTGTAGAAGAGCTGGAAAATTCAATCTCTTTGAAATCTATTTTACTGTCATACAAGGCCTCTTTTATAACGCTTTTAAATAATTGACACATGCGAATTTTATGTAGGCGGAAATGTGATCCACTCATCCAATTTTGTTTAAAGCATTAGAACTTTATTAAATTTTCATACTTGCCCTTCAGCCCATGATTGATGTCGCTTGAACAATTCAATATAATTAAGAAGGTTATATCATTTCATAGTAATGAATTTATTAAAGGTTGTACTTATTGAGGATGTACAGTTTCCAAAAACATAAAATTCATCATACTACATGACTACGAAAGTGATGTCTTTGATTAACCATCAATGATCGTGTTTGTTTTGGAAGTTGTGATGCCAAATGGGATCCGGTTTTTGGTGGTTTTATTTTTAACGAAAATTAGTTATACTACCGATATATTGTTTTTTTATATGCATATGCTGCAGTTTAATATATGACATCACTTTCAAAATCACATTGTATTTCAGGACCGAATCCATTTTTAAACTGAACAATGGTCATTAAGCATTCAAAATAGCCTATATTTTGAATTTATTGCATATCTATAGGAGTTTCAACGACTTTATTAATTTTTTTCAAATTTTCTTTTGTGGAAAATACGCAATGTGTTCGAAAGGTATCTGGTGTCAGAAGTCATCATTCTTCAGGAGTCTTCACGTCCATTCAAAATTCATTCGATGCACGATTTTTCTGTGATAAGCTTACGGAACATATCAAAAATAATCAACGTTCCCTTTACACTTGTTTTTCAGACCGGTCTACATTTTTGTTAACGGAACGATGTTAATCCCCACTTAGCATGGAAATGTAGGTGTATTCAGAGACCAAAAAACTTAATTTGTGGGGTGGGATATCATTGACATCATGGAACAAGACTAGGAATTGAATCAAACGAACTAATTTGAGCACCTCTCCTTAATGCTGCTCCTGTCAGGAAATTCCTTGAGGAAAATGTCATTAAATGCCCATCAAGGTCTTCAGATTTTTTTACGTTTGAGGACATTTGAACTCAAAGGTTTTGGAAACGTATCTTTAGGGGAATTATGTAAAAGATTTGTGTTTGAGTGCCAACAGGCAAGCATTAAGTTGTGACCCAACGTTTGTATGGAAGCTGAAACTTAATATAATTGCACAAAGAACTTTTTGTTTTTGTTATTTGTGATTAATGTCACCAACACCTAGAACCTGTGCTAATACTTATACTACAATTGTAGAACAACATGTTCCATTCCAAATGACAGTTGATTCAGAAATTACAAGAATACGAAGCATGGGTGTTTTGGGATTTATTAGATACCTTCTTAGCTGAGGCTTACATAGTTCATTGATGTATTAAAAATTACAAATATAGATACCAAAATTTGTGTCCTCTTTACTAGATGTCGCATACAATGGAAGAACTCCCGATCGATTACATAATGTTGCAGTTACTGTAACTGTACAAAATTCATGTAATCCTTAATTTTATATTGTTTTATAATGATTGATTTATAAACTTGTTTAATTAATGTTTGTTATTAGTGTAATCCATTCTATAAGAATGAACACGCAATTTATAAAAACGGGAGTTGGTGGTCCTTTTACACTCGGTCAGTTTTAATTACATTTTCAAAAACTAGCGCTTTTAATTTATTCACTACTTAACCGCTCTGGCAGTGGAGCATGGTTGACGGAAACAAGTATGTACATGTTCATCAGCAGAGTACAGTGCAAAAGAGAATAATTCATAAGAAACCAGCATGAATTTGCAACACAGCTAATCATGGCCATGCAGTACGTATTTCAGGACTGTGTAGTAGGCAACACTTGTTTGTTTTTCAGCAGGTAAAAATGCACCTCACTGGAAGAAGGAATGTCTTAAAGTTTCCAAATACGGTTTAGTTTTAATAAACAGAACCCGTTAGTCTTTGTGCAGATAATATTAACAGTAAACAATTTGAGCACGCGAAAAATTGGAGAAAACTCACATCACGTGGCTGCAAAATACCGTTTATCTGTAACTCGTTTGGAAATTGGAGGACTCAGCGTAACTTGACATGTGATATGTGTTTTAAAATGCAAACTTCTGAAAATGTCAAGTGTATTCTACCTGGTACAAAACAGACAATAGTCAGGTTGTTATACACACTTGGTTATTTTATCATACTACCTGTGTTGCTGTAAAAAGCCATGCAATTATTTTTGCCTGATCCTAACGTATTCTTTCAACTTGACAAAACTCAGTTCACAACTGAAAAGTAGGTTAAAAAAGACTCCGTCCTTTAAAAAGTAATAACGTTTGCAGGTCGTTAATCTTCTTTAAAAGTTAGGTTAAAAGGTCTTGGAAAATATATATTATTCTTCCAATTCTTCACTATAATGAATGTGAAAATTGAACTACTAACTGTGATCATTTGGATTTTTTTCTCCATCAACAGGAAATCAATACAGTAGTGGTCAAACTTGTAGATGCCGTTTTTATCGTTGTAGCTGCTGCATCCTCAGAATTTTAAAATAGTTATTTGGTTACTGTCATTTTCACAATGTATGTTCTCGCCACCCCAGACGTTTTTCGAGCACCAAGTTCTTCCCCTGATAGCAGATCACCACTTCCACAAAGATTCAAAAGTATAATTGCCATTTCTGAAACTGACAAAAAATCGCCGAATTTCCAAATTAGAAGGTCGCAGATCACCGTAGATATGACATACACGTAATATGAGCTGTATTATAAGAAAATGATCTTTGAAAAAGCGCCGTCCTATGGTGAGGTAAGGTAAGGTGCTCAAAAACTTTACAATTCTATCCAGCCGGATAATTAAGCAAGAACAAAAACTCCAGGTGTCCCCATATCATATATCATTCACTTTGTTATTTGCAATCGCAATACGTTTTGGTTTTGGTTATGATTGGTTATGGAGATAGAAGACGATGTTATTCGGAAATAGTTGCACTCTACAATGCAATTCATGAAGATTGTGAACCAATTGCCAAATCAACAGTTATTAAAACATTGCAACGTTTTGACGAAACCGGGGCGGTGTTAAAAATCGTCAAAAACCAGGACGTCCAAAGGTTGCTACGAGTGAGGATAGTAGCATAAATGTCCTTTTACTACTACTCACCGTAGTAGCAGAAGATCTATTCAGAAAATTCTGAAAAAAGAGAAGTTTCATTCCTACAAAATCCTACACTTATTACAAGAACTGAGCGAAAATGATTTCGATGCTATGAACATGAAAACATGATAGATGAAGATAGAAACATTTTAAATCCGATTATGTTTTCTGATGAAGCGACTTTTTGCCTCAATGGTAATGTGAATAGACATAATTGGAGATATTGGTTGGACACAAATCCACATTGGATGGAACAAGTCCACACATAACACCCTCAGAAAGTGAATGTCTGGTGTGGTATTATCGGTGAGCACATTATTGGGCCTTTTCTCATGGATGGAAATTTGAATGTGATCAAGTATTTGCAGTCGTGAAAATGCTGCACGTCCTTCTGAACAGATATGGTTTCAGCAAGATGGTGCACCGGCCCATTTTGCAGACTACGTTCGTGGATATTTGAATGCGATATTTCCAGACAAATGGATTGGTATGCTCATCGGCTACATAATGCAGAAGATTTAAAAGGACGAATCAGGGCAGAAATTCAGAACTTACTTCCAAATATGCTACGAAGAGCATTAGAAAACTTTTACTCAAGGCTGCATTACTGCCAGGAAGTAAATGGGCACATTTTAAGCATCTTCTGTAACCTAAATTTGAAAAAATACTGCATTTTCCACTGAATCATGCTGTTAATTTTTCCTTTTAGGGTACCCAATTCGCAATAAATTGATCAAACMAGATGAAAAATGATATTACCTGCCTTTTTGGTCCATTTTAGCGATAAAGAAAATTGTTTTCATTCTTTTCGTTCTTTGTCAGGCTCAATTACTGTATGTACACTTTTCTGAACTCAGAAGCAATAAATTGTACTAGTGTGATATATTTTTGAAATCAGGAAAAATATCCTTTTCAATGATGTGTCTTTTGACCCCCTTCCCGTTAAAAAAAATGCAACTTGCGCCCATATCTCGAAAACCAGTGCTTACATGGAGTTGAAGAAATTCCAGAAAATGCATTTTAATTACCCAAAATAAATAAACATCGATCGAACGGAACCTGAAATAGCATGCTGGTTCCATACTTTGTAGCGACCCTGTATATTCACATATACATAATTTTTGTTAGAACTAGTCTGAAGTTATGTAATTTCATTACTTACAGAAATAGTCACTTTTATTTCTAGTACCTACATCAAGTATACAGACCATACTTTCTAAAACATGGTAAAACAAACTCAAAAAAAACTGCTGGAAACCGTTCGGTCGTTTATCGTTCGCCCAGCGTTCGTTTTATGAAACACCTTCCGGAACACCCTGACCGATAAAAAACATCCCCTCACGCAATATATAGGTGTTGTAGGGACATTCAAAACGCAAGGTCGCCGCCATCCACATCGGAATTCCGCCGGCCGAATTCTGGACGAAATGGTTGGCGTGCGGAAAATGACAAACGGCCCCATTTCTGTGCGGCCAGGCGCTCCGGAGGACCCGCTCCGGTGGCGGAWAGCGCGGCGTCAGTCTACCCCGGACGCTCATGGGACGCGCGACGGAGCGTCGGCGTCGCGGCGCTAAATCCCATGTTTCAAAATGTTATCGAGTTCCTGACCTGCATGAAGACGGGGCTTTACCAGGTCACGCAGGACGTGTAAGACTGTGTTTTTGCCGCTGCTTTTTTAGTTTGCATTGTTAGTTTGAAATTCGAATGCCACTTCTCGGATTGATTATTTAAAAAAAAAATACTTCTTGAGTTCGAAGGCCAATTTTATAAGTTTGCTATTTGAATGGAAATTTCTGAAGTTTAAATTCTAGTTCATAAACAAAATCTCCCTCAATTTAACAAATTTAAAGGATCTATGTACCTAATACCCATTAAACATAAAAGAAAAATGAAATAAACTCATCGGTTAATCCTCCGTGTGAATTTTAAATTCGATGTTATTTAGTTAATCTTAGTATTACTAACTTTACACATACAGAATAATTATTAAGTACATTTAGTGTCGGATTTCGGTGCGTCTAAAGAGTAAATCATTACGGTCGAGGTGCCTCAAGGATCTGTGCTTGAACCTATTTTATTATGTAGGTATACAGGGTATTCCACGACGAGCTTTCATTAGAAGAATATCGGGAACCAAATGAAGCAACTTTCAAAAAAATTGCAGGTTATAGTTTCATACTGGGCTCATTTCATTTAAAATATTCTCAGGTTTCGGCCACTTCCTGTTTACCGGAAGTTGATAACAACTATGTTAATTTAAGTAGAACACCCTGTATATTATGACATTTTTAGAATCCTCGTTGAATTTCATTATCAATTTGTTAATATGAGGTGTGGTCTCAGGCTTACTAACATTTGAAGCCATCTAGACCATCAAGATTAATTTTGTTCATAAAAAAGGTAATCTGGAATTAATTAATTAATTGTAAAATTTTGGTTTACATTTTTCCAATTTCGATTAAAATATTCTCGCGAGCAAACGGGCTATATTATGGTGAGGAAGAAGTCTCAGACATTTTCTTAGTTTTCAACATACAATGGAATAACTTTTCTTTAGGATCCCCCCTCCTATAGTCCATTTTGAAACATCAAGCCCGCATTCTTCGGCAATTCCATAATAAATAAATAGGGTAAAGTAATAATAAAAAACGGTGGGCATGGCTAACAGTGAAAACACTTTTATGGTGATTAGTTAAAAGTAAACACAGAAAGAATACTAAAGACTAACTTAAATGTTCAAACAGCTCACCATTTCAGGTTCATTTTTGAAAATTCATGATTATTAATTACTGTTAATTTTTCATTTAAATACTTATATCATAAATGTCAGAGCAATCCCTCTTGGTTGGATGATAGTAATTAAGAGTGAATCACTTCATCAAGGAAAAGGAAAAAGTATGGACCTATTAGATAACGAGACCTACGTACTTGAATTGAAATTGGTACTTGCAAATATGAGGGTCAAAGATCTATTAAACAAAGTTTAGCTTCTTTATTGTCTTCATCGTCAACTTCGTCTGATACCTCAGATTTAATAAATATCTGCCTATTCTGAGTTCATGTCACAGTGTACGGTTTCCTTTGCGTGAATAGGCAGTAACTGAAACTTTACAACCTTATGATCAAGTAAATTATTCACTAGTAAACCAAAGAAGTCTAGTGGCTTTCATTAACGTTTTAATTAAGGACGAAAACTTTTAGCACAGAAGTTTGAGCGTTACATAACGTGACTGTTATTTTATTTAGAGCTTGGGAGTACTGGAAATTGAATCAAACTTGCAAAAGGAGCGGAAATTATAGCACAGCATTGCCTGTTGTTAATTTTAATTATAGTTCCGTTATTAATCAGGCTCGCTCTAGGAAAAATACAGGATGTTGTTTAATATACCTAGCGGTTGTTATTAAAAGTTTGGTTCGCTTCACTGTATGTTATTTATTGTCACAAATGGACGATGTCTTACATGAATTATTTCTACTACAAAAATCATAGGTGAAAGAATAACACAGATAAAACTGAATGTATTATTACACTTTAATTTTACGAGAAAAATGATAAGGGACCAAAACTTTTTAGGATCATTTTCTAGTGAGCGTTGGGTGATTCCATGAACTTCTTGTGTTCCGCTTGAATTTATCTTGCAATGTCGTTGCGCAATGATTCTATAATGTCCGAGTGAAAAAAGCTTGTTTTTCTATATGGATTCCAACGTATATTTTTCCGGTTCCTCTTAGTGATGATGGAGCTCGAAAACCACACAAGATATGTAACCGATTTTTGAACCATAATCTGGCACGTACTTATCCAGAGCATTATACAAGATCTGAAGAAAGTGAGGGCATGCTAATTCAAGATCAACACTATAAACAATCGGTTTAAGTCAAGGCAGAATATAATTCTAAAAATCCGCTTTGCAAAAGTTATATTTAAAGAGAACCACTAATTGTTGAAAATGAATCAGTCACGGATGATGATCTTCTTCAACCAATGGAAAATAATGCTTTGATATATCAACTTAGCTATGGTTCGCAAGAATTAGGTCCAAAATTTTATTTTCCGAATTCAGGACAAAAAATTTAAAACAACCCAAAAATTGAGTTAAAATGTGTTTATAAGAAATTTTATAGTGGGGGCTGGAAGATAAGCGATCATAAAGCATTTTGAGAGGAATTTAAATAATATTTTGAATGTTGTCTATGAAATTAAAACTTATTTTTGATATAAAAACCTGTCAGGTATAAAATTTTGGAAATAAATTCAATAAATCGAATTTCTTCAAAGTTTTATAAAGTAGTTCATAAAAACGTATTTGTTCCTTAATTTATAAAACAAGAACAACAACATTTAATAGTGAATAAAATTGATTTCGAATCACACGGAATTGTTAAAAATTTGCTTGTTTACAGCCAATCTAGTGATCAGTGCTTGCTTATTGTAACAGTTATACTAAATTGCAAGTATTCACTAGTACAGCTCAATTTAGAGGTCGCTGATTTGAGATCATTACCACAAGGTCATAAAATTAAGAAAATCACAATTAAACATATTTTTGTTTTTGCTTCAAAATGAGTGTCGGCCTTCAAATTAGAAAATATTTCAATCTTAACGAAATTTTCACGTGGTCGTTGCTAGGTAACGAGACTTCACATCGAAAAATTATTTCGTGACTAAGCTTAGAGGTGTAAAATACCTGAACAAAAACGAATTTGAAAAACTAATTTTTTTGGTTGTTCACTGTACATGAAATGCTCCTAGTGTGAAAACGGTTAACCCATACGGCCAACAAATAATACTACAGAAATAAACATCTAATTTCGCACCCGGCAATGTGATAGAAAATTGGAGGGTTTGCAAAATAACCTTCTTCATCGACTGTCACTTAAAAATTATGATGGTGAATAAAGTGGCGGTAAGATTTTAAAAGAAATGCAGGAATTTGACATAACCATTTTATTATTGCACAAAATAATTTGAAATTGTTTACTATGAAATTCTGAGAAATTGGTGGGCAGGGGATGAAAGTTATCCCACCCCAAATTGCTGACCTTATAAGTAACCCCACCTGAAAAGGGCATGAATTCTTTGCGCCGACCTTTGCAACAACTGTATCTTGGGTCAGTACTTTCAAAGACATTCTAGGCATGCGGGATTAGGAATAGAGCGCTCCAGCACGAGCTTACGCTAAACCCCGGATCTACCCTCTTCAAAAATTCGACGTTTCCCTCCACAGCACAACAAAGAACTTTTAACCTTCCGCCGACCCGTCCGTCCGAACCAACTAATCGAAAAATACAACTACCCCCCATAACAAGCGCCAGCCCGAAAACGCAGATTAATTAATGGCCCCGCGGAGGTGACCCCGCGCGCTCTGGGGTCGCATTGTATTGTATCATAAGCCCTTTAAGTTTTTATTGGACGTAAAATCAATGGGCCGCAGTGTGGCACTTTATCGTTCAAGGGGTAAATTCATTAATCACCGGCTTAGTTTGACCTATATCGTTTTATTTGATAAGTTGGGAAGTACAGCGAGTTGCGCGATCCTATGTGTTGCCTCGTTATAAGATTATTGCTCTAACTCGGCTTGGAATGGGCAAGTTTCTGACGCCAGATGGAATCCGGCAATTTAAGTTGGATATGGAGTTTTTGGATTGGTTGTAACGAGGTTATTAAGAAAAACTATGAATTCATTTCGCTTTCAAAACTGTTCTGGTACTTTTACAATCTTTAATAACGAATATTTGTAGTACATTATGTAGATGCATTTATCTTTTACTGTCATTTGTTACATCTTTTCGATCAATTTCTCTCAGTAGCACCCCCACACTTGTTTGTTTGCTTGCACTCACTGCGTATGTATTTTCCTCTTTCCTTACCTATTCCAGTACTGCTCTCCACATGGTTCTATCCTGCTCCATGATTTCAGCCTGGTTCCTCTTTAGATCTCTTCGTTTGATTATTTTCCTTCATTTCTTTATCCCACGTCTTGCCTGGTCTCCCTTTCTTTTTTCTTCGCACAGTCCTTGCTTCCCAAACTTGTCTTACGTGCCTTTTTTCGGTAGTCTTTTCATGTGTCCTCGCCAGCTTAATTGTGTTTTCTCAATATACTTTTTGACACTTTCAATTGTTAGTCTTTTTCTTATGTCTTCATTCCCATACTGGTCGAAATTTATGGTATCCCACCACTATTCTTCTCGTTTTTACTGTTTACCTTTTCAATAATTCTATCCATAAAGCAAAAAGCAATTTCTCTGTCACGCGGTTGTCTCTTCTTACTATGTTCTTTATTGTAAGGTAGTGTTTTCTCAATGATATTCCTGATTGTAAATATATGGTCGTGTGTGCAATGTCCAGGTCTAAACCCACTTTGCGCTCCATAAAGTTTATTTTCCATTATCTTTCTTAATCTTGCTTCCAATATAATCTCGTAAACCTTACTAGCTACGCAAAGTAGTGAAATCCTTCTGTAATTCGAGCATTCCCTATGGTTTCCTAAATATAGGTTTGCCGGTCTTTAAGGACTGTTAAATCGCTAATTATTTTATGTAGGAACTTCATTCTTTCTGTTCCCATATATTTTAATAGTTCTGTTTTTATTCCGTCCACTACTGTTGCTCGCCATTCTTCAATTTTTTCACTGCTTCTAATATGTTTGCGATAACCTTTGTATTGATAAAATGAGTTTGGTAACAATAATTCGTTCTGAATGCAGAAGTCAATTAGTCTTTCACCATTAGTATTTCTTGTTTCATCACTCCTTGTCCTCCTGCATTCTCATTTCCTATTTTTCCATTGAAATATCCTACTATAGCTGTGTTATTTGTCTCATCATAAACCATTTGTAATTCACTCGAAAATCGTTCTTTTTCTTCTTTTGTATCATTTTCCCCCGGGTCCGTATACCACTATAACATCCATGTTTTCATCATTCTCTTTTCTTGTGCAAATGTTACCTTCATGGTTGTTTTGCTTATTGACTTCCATTGTACCAGTTTCTTCATGTACTGTGGGTGTATCGTGCGGAGTTTGTAAATTTCTCCGATGGTCAAAAAGGTACCGACAAAATATGGTATATTTCTCCGATGGTCAGACTAGCCCCTAATTAAATATGGTAAGTTCCTCCGCCGGATTATGGAAGGGTTTCCGACCGCCAGGTAAACCGGCACATAATCCACTCCCACCCCCAACCCTTATTGGCAACATAGATTTTTATATTCCAAATTTGCATTCAGTTGTTGTTACACATACCTGCGTTCAACATGTCTCTAAAAGAAATACTGAGTGAAAAGGGCAACATTTTGCTTCTTTTCAATAATTTTAAGTTTTTCAAGAAAGATAGTTTAAAATCAGGTGAACTGAAGTGGTCTTGTGGCTCCAGAAAGTGCAGTGCAAAATTGTACACCCTGGGAGAAGGCAGTGATAGAATTATAAGTCGTAGTCAGCTTGATCATAATTATGAACCTGATGTTGAAAAGATTCAACGACAAATTATAAGTGTGGCAGCAAAACGGAAAGCTACAGAAGAAATTTCAACTCGACCTTCCAAGGTATGTATAATAAAAAATAATAATATGCATTAATTTTTATACCTACTAATCGATTAATTTTATTACGTACCTACATATTAATACTTACGCGTGTTAGTTTTAAAAGACAACAGATAGCTTTCAATAAAAGCTTGAAAAATTGATTTATAATTCGGAAACGATTTATTTTTATTTTGAGTACTAACATATGTTATTATTTCAAGGTATTCCACGGCGTCTTGAAGAACCTAAAAGAATCGAAGGAACGGAATTTTCAGTCCATCACTCAGTTGAATAAAGGTTGCATTAATATAGTTTAAGTTTCAAAACCGTTGAAAACGAAAACTTTGTTCTGGTAAATGATAGTCAGGAAAACATAATCATTTTTTCGTGCTCAAAGAATCTCCGCTTTCTGACAAATTGCGAGACTATCTACGTAGACGAAATCTTTTCTTATTGCACAAAATTTTTTGTGCGGTTATTTTCTATTCATGGGTTCATGAACGGACACTATGTGCCGCTAGTTTATTGTCTAATCAATGATAAAAGGACTGAAACGTACGAAGAATGTTTCAAGTTAATAAAAAGTGAGTGCGAAAAATTAGAACTGAATTTCCAACCGAAGAATGTAACAGTCGATTTTGAGCTTGCCATTCACAATGCTATTAATCGAACTTGGCGAAAAGTGATTATTGTTGGATGCAGATTTCATTTATCCTAAGCATGGTGGAGAAAAATTCAAGAATTGGGTCTCTCCGTCGACTATAAATCTAATAGCCCCACAGAAAAAATGGCTGAAGTACACATTTGGACTTCAACATTTACCTGCAGAAGAAGTTAACGATTGTTTTGTCTCGAAAGTTGTGTAATTAGCTCCTCCGCAATTCAACGATAAAATTATAAAATATGTAGATTATTTAATGGAAACTTATATTTCACCTAATGCCACATTTCCCCCAGCAATTTGGGCAAGTACTTCTGCGAGTTCTACTCGCACGACAAATAACTGCGAATCGTTTCGTGCGCATTTTAATTCAAGTTTTTACACGTGTAAGCCATCCATGTATATATTTATTGAAACGCTTCTAAAATTTCAAATGGACACTTATCTCAAAATAAATAATGTGGATATTAAAAAAAGACTGCATCTAGTACGTTGCAAAAGTACAATCGTTTAAATTTTCTTCTTGAATTGTACAAAAGTGAATCTATAAGTCGCTGTGACTTTGTCAAACAAGTATGTCATAATGTTGCATGTAACACGTTGTAATTTTTATACAGTTCTTATTTAAAATATTGTGCTTCGTCATTTATGTTAATAAAAATAATAGACAGTTGTCATGATTTTTTATTTCCTTTAGTGTTAATTCAAAGATATCATTAAAGCAAAGATCTTCGAAAATTTAGGAATTCAAAATATTCTATGTTCATGGGTGACGTGTATATTGTTATATACCATTATAATACTCTTCCGTTATAGTCAAGCCAAATAAGCCTTTAAATAAAATTTTTGGAGTAAACACGCCTCATCTCTGTTTAAAAAGGCCCTTTGAACGCTGAGTCTGACGTAGTCTTCTCTTGTTCTTCCTGAATTTGTTCTGTAATAAGTTCTTCATTTTTAACTGTAAGTACTGAAGTTTGATAGGCTCTCCCTTTAAGGCTAGGTTAAAGGAATTTCTATTATGAGGTTTCCAATGTAAAGTACTGAATGAATAACTAAGTTAACAACCCATTTTATAATTTTTTAAAAACTACAAATCTAGTGAATGCTGGAGGTGGTATTTTGGGTTGCATCAAATAAAAATACAGAAATAGACCATAACTGACGCGCCCTGTATAAGTTAGTTTAATGTGTATAACAGAAAATAGTTTTTCGTTTCAACCCTTGACAAAAGGTGTAAACATTTAAATATAGTGTTTTTCTAAGATACTGATAAGATCTAGGGAAAAAGTTGTTAACAAAAATTGTAGAATATAAAATATTACATAAATATTGTTTTTTATTATACAAAAAACTAAATCTTAACTTTATCTTAAAAAACATTTTTTGCACTCTGTTCCAAGAGTTATTACAAAAATAAAATAAAATGAATGACATAAAATTCTCTCGTCACCATGGAAACTACAGCGAACCTTTCTTAATCCTCACAGGTAGTAGTAATTTGCTTATCAAGTGCTAAACAAACCGTCGCGTCCGAGCAATTTGCCAATTCCGGAAAAAGTCAAAATTGATCGTCCGGAGGAATTTACATGTTTGGGGTAGAAATCGGAGGAATTTACATCTGCCCGTATCGTGTATCCCACACCCCACTCCTGTTTGCGCTGTTTTATTCTCATTTCAATCCCGCTATAAATTAATCCATATTTCTCTATTATAATTTCTCCTTCTCCTTTTTTATCTCAGTAATTCCTAAAATTTCCATATTATATTTCTTCACCTCTTGAATGAGTTCCATTTCTTTTTACTATTCAAGATTATTGTAAATTTTGTATAGCCACTTTTATAATGGAAGTCATATACTGAGAATTTAGAACCTTACAGGTTGTCTAAACCAAAGTTGAAGTTTAACTTGAAGAGCGACCCCTTCAAAAAAATTAATAACTTTCATTTTCTAAGCAACACGTTTTTCTTCTTCAATATCATCACTGATAACAAATCTCATTATATTAGCGAGAACATCTTGAACTTATTTAATGTATTTTTCATAGTGAGATGCCTATTTTCAGATTGCTCAATATTAATTCGATTGAATTGACCACACAATATTAATACTGTGTGCCCATCTTGTCCTGCGATTTTATCAATCCTGTATAGGTCATTGGATGATTAACTTTTTGCCGGAATTTCAATATTCTTATTTGTCATAGACAAAATTGTTTCTCCTTTTTTTTTGTCGCTGTGGTAGGTTTTTTATTTTGTTGTTGTGAATGGCATTTTGTAATGTCCATGACTGTTACCAAACTTGCAGGTAAAAATGGAAGCAGTTAATTGGGAACCACAAATAATAAATAAAATATGAGGAAAGGAACATAATATCTAGGGAATATTTTTAACAATAGAAGAGCTTTGTGTACATTAAATTTACAAGTAAGACTGGGAAATGTGTATGTTTCCAACAGAACTGTTATTGTACAGATGAAGGAAAACGAATCCTGCTACAAATATAAATATTTTAAAAAGAAGGTCACAAAATAACTTGCTGAAACGGTTATACATACAAACGCAGTAGGTAAAGTCGCTTGGAACAGAAATTCTATCTCAAGCTCCACCAAAATTGCACAAGTTAACAGATATCTCAAGGTCTGGACTACCGAAATCGGTTACAAATCATGAAGGCTAATACAAACTAGAAAATTAACAATACTGAAAATAATTAAATAGTATTGCGTTTTGTCACTAATCTAGAGCACATTTCAAGAATTACATCACTTACAAGGGTCCTCGCTCTTCGATGGCACGTATTTTTGTCCTTATTTCAGTTTTTTTGATCAACCCATTTTAAGACTGCTTTATTAAATTCTCTATAGATTAACCGAATTAACAGAAGATGCGTAAACTACACAGTGATTTTTGAAGCATCTGTGTGGTTTTATTATCAGATTTGTTCGAAGCGTACATAAAAACTTGAGAGGAAACACGACAAGCATATTAAGATGCTCGTTTGGAAAAGTCGTGCAGATATGAACGTCAAAATCCTGTATAAAATGAAGCATCCAAATTGCCATGCTGCCTTGAATGCACGTTTCACAGCTGAATACCTCTATTCTCTTTCACCATGTACGCGTTCAATTTCGAATTCCTCTACACGGTTTCTGAAATTAGACGTGCTCGCTCTGATTCAAAGTCTGGTAAGGCAGCTTCCCAAACTTAGCGCAAAGTTGGACCCTTTGGGGTTACGATTGTAGCGCCCTTGCTACACTGGAACGCGACAATTTGCAATGCAACATAACTTAGGAACGGAATCACGTTAAGCTGTTTCTGTGCCAATAGAGGTGGAAGTAGGATATCTAGGTTGCAATGTTGGGTTCTGGAGGGAATGCTAGACTATCTGGCGTTCAGGATGAAGTCACAAGTAAAACGAGAAATCTTATTTTTATAGGTTGTTGTCTGCGTCCGTTTATTTTATAATTTTCCTTTAGCAGTATCTTCGGGAAATAATATAATTATTCTCTAAAAAAAACTATCCTTGTTTAATCTACCTAACCCTTTCTGAAATAATGGTAAATATTAGAAGCAGATATCATGCCCAATCGTGTTCTTTTGAGCACAGATGTCAGCCTGTACCACTAATAAATGACTTACACTGTAGTCTTATAATGGAGCTAAGAAAATTGATCATTTTTTTGTGTATAGATGTATGTATCTTTCGCACAAGTTATTTTTTTATTTTATTTTATTTAACAAACATAAATTAGGTAATAAATGTTTACTGCGCATATTTCTAAATTGAAAGGTTTTGATGATTCTGATGTTCTGTATAAAGATAAAAGGACCAAATGACGTAGAAGAACAAGTGCAAGTAACAGAACAACCTTTAGATAATGAAAACGCAAATACCCCAACAGTAAAAGAAGTAGAAATATAATAAAGAATATGAAACTGGATAGGTCGTCTGGAGGTTACGAGATTGCAGCTAATGTGTTTAAATATGCAGGAATAGAGCTTTTCTTAGCAAGAAAATGTATGTTAAAAACTATTAGGTGCACTACAAAAAGACAACCGACTACTTTGCTTTTAAAATCTTTTAATTAAACCTTCAGAATCATTAATTTCTGCGCAATATTTACACCTATAATAATCTACGTATCCCACAAATTCTGTCATTGCAACTCTAATCGGTTAAACACGAAACATTATGAGCTGCTCGCTTGGCTGGTACTGGTGTGATTAATGGACCTAAATTGAGGGTAGTTTCGACAGTTAAAGGGTTGAAGATAAACAAACCCGCGGATAATTAAGTGGTGAACTGGGGAATATAATTTGAACGCGGGGACCGTTCTTGAACTTCGGTCGTTTGCAGATGTGTCTGGTTCGAACTTGGTACTTGCCAACTGCAGCCGCTGAGCAAAAAGGAATAGAGATAATGGTTGTTTATAAACTGATCTTGTTGTGGCTGTATTAATTTTTTCGGTGAAACGGAAACGCACTCTAGTAATCTTCAGCAGGAGATGACGTCTGTATTAGCTAGAGATTTGACACTTTCAGTAAACTTCAAGACTAAATAGCGAGTTAAAATTAACGCACCGCCAATAATTACTACAATTTTAAAATGGATTTTCTCTCTTTGTTTTCAGTTGTAGCTTCATCTCTCAGCAATAATGGTGTTTAAACGAGGATACATTTTTTTCAGAAAAATTTACAATTTCCCAAGCGATGCAGATTTCAATTAGAATTAAACTTCTTATTCCTTTTTTTCTTTGTTTGCATGTCTTCTTGGTTTCTGCTCAGTATCATTGCGTTGTCGTAGTGGTTTCTCTTGTTTTCTCCTTCCCTGATTTGTGTTTTGGTCGTTGTTCTTAGTTCTTTTCTATACTTCTTCTTCTTTTTCCAAATTGGAGTTGTTTCCATGTTTTCCAGGTTTCTGTGCAATTATTTCGTGCTGTAATAGTGCTTTTTTACTTACTGCTTCTTTCTGTTCTCGCCACTACGATTTCTTCTTTCAGGATTTCTTCTTATTTCTCTTGCATGGTTTTTGTGTTCTTATTGGGTACTGTTCTCCCCTCAATATGCTTCGAAGGCGGCGGTTGCCGTCTGCCGAGATTTTCTGCACCACAATTGTGTGATTTCTTGTATACACTGTTTTAGACGCACAGAACTACTTCGCTGTAACAACACCAACAATAACTGTAATAACGTAAACACAAGAACCTAACATTAGAACACATTATAAAAAGATCTAAGAATTAATAGCAATTATTCGGTGTGTCGCCGATCGTGAGCTAACCACAAGCCATATTAATTTTTGGGCTTACATACGTAGCCAGATTATTCCTTTTTCCTTATAGATATATCTTATTTGTCTACTTTCGTTGATTGCTTCTTACTGTAAGACATTTTTTTTTGTTTTTCTGAAAGAACGTCCAAAAAGACGAAAGTCGTTTTTATTATTTTGCTTGTTAGTTGTTCGTTCTACTTATTGCTACTGCTACAGTATATATTTGTCTTTATAAGCTTCCTGAATGCTTTGTGAGTTTTTTAGGGATCTATTATCACGCTTGAAACAGGTTGGTATAGTTGCATTTGACCTATTTTTGGACATGCCGGTTTCTCCGCGTTTTATCCGTTTGAATATTAAACAGCTTGCTATATCCGATCTAGGCTAGTACTCAAACGAATTCCTAGAGACGGGGCCGTTTTGTCGACCTTATACCGGTTATTCTAAAGGAAAAAGAAATACCTGATTTTGAATTTGGAAAGTTGTTATTGTTCGTATGACATAAATTGCGTGCCTGTTGTATATACTTATACTAAGATACAGCTCTCAAAAACAGGTCCTCTCTGGTCGAATCATTCCAGGATGTTTCTAAAATTCTTTAGATAAAATTCAAACATAAAATATTATTAAATCAAACAAACCGTTACCTTGCACCCAAAAGTTTCTAAAACTAAACGAAACTCGCAATCGTCACATAACTCTGTCAATTTGATATTTACCTTACGCGCCAGCAGTTTTAATTTGGTAAAGTGCAGACCATGTAGCCTTTAATAAATTATTGCGTACACCTGTAAAGCTAGAGAGGCAATTTGTCTAATTTATGTACTCCAACTTCGGATGGACGGAAGTATCAATAGCTTTCAAAGAGAGATACGCTGAAACCCACGCTGGAAACGTCCAGATGTTACCTACTGTGTTATTCTAGCGTTTGTAATTGTAAACAGCAAATGTTATTGGTGTTAATCAATTTTACCGGTTACATACACCATGAAACGTTTCCTTTTTAGGTTTTGGCAGTCTTGTTCAAAAACTATTTTAGCATATTATTAGTATATTACCATTGCATGCATTGGTTTGTAATTACTTTAAAATTTCTTACAAAATAGATATACATAAGAGTTGACTTTTATTGAACATGTATGATATTTTTAATGGGTTTTACAGGCATATGAAGAAATGAAAAAGTATTGCCAGCCTTGACCGGGATTTGAACTCGGGCCTTTTGAATAGGGCCTTGGTAGCTCAGTGGGTAGAGCGTTTGACTAGTGTTCAAAAGGCCCGAGTTCAAATCCCGGTCAAGGCTGGCAATACTTTTTCATTTCTTCATATACATAAGAGTATTTATACGTTAGTTGGCCAACTTCCCAAAAGGAAAATTGTGCGCATATTTTAAAATCAAAATATTTCCGTCAGAACTATTTATCGCACGATTAAGGATTATGAGCAAGGAAAAAGTGGTAGTTCAATAGTTTTGCTCTCAGAAGCTGTCAACAGAATGCTAGAAGTGCAAAAAAACAGTTAGAAAGTTAGGTCGGCGATTTCAAGTTTTCCGATCTATGACCATCAGTAGGGAAATTGCTAGAGATGGTTTGAAATTTCGTAAAAGACAAAAAAAATACGAATGCCCAGTTACAAAGGATACCGCGATGCTGTCGAGCGAGTTTAAAATATCCAATTCCATTTTTGATAAATTGAGTGAGTATGTCAAAAACTCAGAAGGCTTGTTTTCAGTGTGTATGTCAAAACTGATTTAATTTTAAGTAATTTTAAAGTCTCCTGAATATTTACAAAAAAAATTGTGACAAAACGAGCTTTTAATTCCCGAATCGGAACAAAGTTAGCAGCGTTCGATGTAAACTCCCGACAGAACAAATTTGGACACATGGAACTTTTCCAGTCACAATCTTCCCTTCTCGGGATTTAACAGTAAAGTCAACAGATTTAAATCTAACTTTTATCTAAAGCACTTTACTGCATCCCAGCGCGACTTCCAGCCTTCGAAACAACTTTATGTTCCGTAGATCCTCCTCAATTTCATCAGAAGCACACTGTTCCAGGGGATTACCATTCTAATTAGAGGAAAGCGACGTGCGGATCCCAATAATCGAAGCCCCGGCAGTTTCGAAAAACTCCGCTGCTCTTGCCGATTGTGCCAGATGGCTGTATGGGAGCTTAAATGTAAATATCGGAATCAGTGAGGGTGTTATGGGTATTGTTTTCGTATTAGTGCGTTTGTTGCCGTGGCTACGGGAATAACAACTGCGGTAGACGAGAGCAGGTTAGCGTGAATCCATAAATCGATTAAGGTATTGAGAATGTGCTGTATACGGAACTGCATTTAGTGAATAATAAGCCGTATCTTCAAACCACTCTTTATAAAAAGCAAATAACGGTTTTCTAGGTAGGTTCAGGTGTCCTAAATAAGGACCCGAAATGCAACGAAGGCTAAGCTTGTGCTTTGAAGCTACTTTTCTACGATATTCAGAATGTTATGAGAAACAGCTGAGAATTCAGGGTTTTCCGGTTTTCAAATTAGTGGTGAGGATGGGCCGTACTCAATTTTAACATTATATTAAGTATACTTGCATAATATCTCAACAAAACAGTTTTTTTTCAAGGCAATAATGTTGAAGATGTTGTATCCCAAGAGTCAAATCTCATTAAACGGAATCATAATCATTTACCACCTGATGCTAAACAAATAGTTTTGAATGTTCATGAACACACACACAATTAAGTATTAACGGAGCTGCACAGAAAACGGAAGTCCTTTACTATTTATTTTTGCTGAAGAAAGTAAAACAACAAGAACTTTTAGTTTTTAATGAACGTAATGCAAATTCTCTAAATATCTTACATTTTTATACTTAGTGTGTCAAATATACTCTGAACATTCTGCAAATTTTTGTTTTACAAACGAATAAATTTTGTAATACCAAAATAGCGTGATGATTATTTAAATCTGATGTCTGTTCAAAGTTTGATAAAATAGAAACACTTTAAGTCGATCTTACAATCATTAAAAAATATAATTCAAATTCAATTTGAAACCAAAAAATTGCTGACCATTCCCAGTCCAGCTATTAGTCTTATTACATTCAATATCAACTTATTTATACTAACATTGCTTATTATTACTGACGCTTATATTTCATGTTGGCACATGGATAGTTTTCTGCATGTCTATATTGGGTACAACATGATTACTAAAAGAATGCATGTATGAAAATTAGTTGGAAATGACATGCACAATAAGTACTCCCACAAGCAAAAATGGGATACCACATTATAGCATTTTAATTAGCTACTACATGCTACATTGGCAAACAAAATTACTTTGTTAGCTGTTTATACTATTCAATATAAGTTAATGCGTAATTAGATAAACAACATGAATTTCAGTAGATATCGTTATTACGTTACAGCCAATTAACAGTTGACGGTCAGTGAACATAATTAATTGTTATTTATACTATTGTGGCCATTAGTTTTGTGAGGAGCTTACCAAAAAGCGTGTATACTCTAAAATACCTTCAAGCTCTTTTGAAATCGCAAAAAGTGTTCTATTTGAAAGAGATCCTACGCCAGTTTTCTAACCCAAGAAAATTTCCACACGTTTACAATTTTTGGACCAGCATTTTAAAACTGGAACCGTCTCCTAAAAACCAGTTTCCCGATAAACGTGTAAATACTGAATGTATAAGTTATATAAAGGAACCTTTGCCCTAGATAACAATACAGTATTGTAAAAAATGCATTATATCTACCGTTAATTTTAATGAATGAATTGTTTGATTAATTATTCCCACCTGACGTTTGAATACCCAGACCACCCCTTCACCATTCTGTCACGTGCAAATCTTGGTGGAAGGTCGTGTTTCACTCATTTGTGGAACTAAACGCGCCACACGATTTATACCAGACAGACAGGTTAAACTCGCAAAACCCAGAAATTCTGATAAATGGGGGAATGCTAGGCTTCCCTATTTGTTGTATGACGTACATAAACACGTGATGGATTTAGATCCGAGCGACAAGGCGTTCGAAATTTGCAGCGTTTCAGTTCAAGTAGTAACTGCTTTTTGGTAATTAGGTTACTGATTGTAATAATAATAATTTATTGGTCTTTAATATCACATAATGTGCTTACATAGTTGAGAACAGACAGAGCACAAAACAAAACTAGATACGTCTCACACCTCAGAAACAAACAGACATATCATAATAGAAAAACTCCTCAAATGTGTATAATACATTTTGTTAAAAAAGACAGCAGTCCATAAAAAAAGAGGTTCAAGAATTCCTAATTAAATAAAAGTTATATTTTGAAGACCAATATACAAAGAAGAAATTATTGGATTGGAATAATTGTACGATTATCGTCGTAATATGCATCAATATAGTGTGTTTTTTGACGTCATCTCGTTCTAGGCAGTCTTGTGGCAAAAGTTGCAGTAGAAGAAAGATCAGAAACCTTGTAGCTTCTAGTAATCATTTTATTAACTAGTCGGTTTGTGGATCCGTTTCTCTTTGGCCAGGGGCGGATCCACGGGGGGGGGGGGGGAACTACGGGAGAGTCCCCCCCCCCAAAAGTTGTACGTTATACATTTTTTCCAATGACACACCGAAAATCGTAAAAAATCAACAATTGAACATTTAACAATAAAATTATCGATAATGTTTTAATATATAAGTTACGCGCATTTCCATCATAAATGACGCTCTGCGAAGAAAAGGACTTTGAGTTGCTAATCAATTTCATTTACCCTATAAGGATTCATTTGAAAATAAGCGTATTTCCGCGTGGGCGCGTTCTCAACAAAAGAAAGAGTGGTAGATTTGATACTATGACATACATGTTGAAATATGTATCAAAAATAAATCTATGGTTTACATTTGCACATTTCTTAAATAAAGTACAAAATTATGTAGTTTTCCCCCCAAAATCCTACTCTGGATCCGCCCCTGCTCTGGCACACCTTCTATACTTTTTTATTTTCAGTCTCTTCCTTTCTGGAAATGTCTTTTTGCATCCCAGGTTCTGAATTTCTTTAATATTGCGTTATTATTTTTTCTTGTAGAGCGGGAGCTTTTTTTGAAATACGCCCCTTCCAGTATTGAATTTAACACAACATTGTTTCAGTTTTGAACATTAAGTAGATCACTTAGAGTATGGTTCAAGTTTTAATCTATGGTTACTTTTGGATCTGCTAACAATTTTTTTGTATCTTATATAGATTGTGATTGATGTTATTTGAAGGAAAAGAACATCTATTAATCATTATTTTTTTCTGTAGTGCTTGTTACTTTATTCCTTATTTTTCTAGGTTTGAAATCAACCGAATATCATCTGTACGACTTAACAAAATAATTCTGTATAACAAGAGTAAAATAACGTAAGAAAATTTAAAACAAAAATATGATATTTTATTATTAGAATGTCATTGACCCTATATACTCCCTACCCATATTGTGAACTATAATTAGTAGTAAAAATTGCTTTTTATAACACTTCACGATGATTAAAGTTTGTTGGCAAAGGTTCTTAGAATTGTCGCTTGCAAGTCCATCGATTACATACCTTCTTTGCGCTTTGTTTCTTCTCAGCTACTTATATTGATGTTCTATACTTACCAAGGAATTCAATTCGTATAACGTCAGCTTGTAATATAACTTTTATTTTAATAAAACGTCCAAAGCTCCGGCCGATATCGGAAAAGTTTTCTCTCCTTCGCACACGTGGATCTTATCGACGAACTTTGAAAACCTGATTCGCCGGTCCTGGCAGGTTCACGATTACAAAACTGCTACAAAATACTGGTTATCTCATGCGATAATTATTAGTAAACGAAGTGGAAGCTAAGAGCAAAAATTATTATTTTGGATTAATATTTTTGCCATTATGATTATAGATTTTTAGCTCCTAAAGCTTTTGTTAAGTATATTATCCTCTTTTATTGCTTAGTTACATTTAATAAAAAGCTATTTAAACAGCCCACTTATTTTCTTGACATTTCTTTTATAATTTTTGGAGAACATTCATCTAATGTCTTTTTCTTATCACCCCAAACTAGTACTTCCTTTGACTCTATAATATTGTCACCCAAATATTAGAATGTTGAGTCTCACCCAATAATTATAAAAAAGCATCTTGCGTATGGTCAGTTTCTCAAGTTTTTCTTGCTTGTGCAGGTTACGTAAACGATGTTGAGGTTCCATGAAGTATATTTACAAAATTTTGAATTAATAACACCTATTTTTTTGAGAATTATATGATTCTTATTCAGCCAAAATTTTTGTCTTATGAGAAACGAACAGGTTAGAAAATCGTGGTAATTTATCAGGTTTTGTAAATTTTCATTAACATTTTCCTTGCAAATTTTTTAAGATGGGCATTTCTAAATATCTGTGGAAGGGTGTTTCATTGTAATGTGAATCAAACCGCGTTTTATTTTATATAAGGTTAACACATCCGGTATAAATAGTAATATAAATATTTACGAGTTCGTTCAGTTTCATTTCAACGTTTAGAGTGCATATTATTACTATTCCATTTGTTGGCTTAACGCATTACCCCACTTTTGTAGGACTTTTCAACTTACCAGCGCCAGAGCTTCACGGTGGCATGAGCTTCCGCTATTACCGCCTGTAATTACAGCAATCTTTCTCTCTTATCTCATCCCGGCGTTTTTCCAAGGAGCATTCCAATAAATAACAACGTAAATTCGGGACGTCGTCTTTGTTATTCGGTATTTCAGGACACGCAACAGCAAAGTTAGGATTGCTGCTACATTTCTTTGTCTAACACCTTTTGTTGCGTTCATGTGCTTCCTCGCAGTTCTAATTTTAACAAAGTTCGAGATGAAAGCTCTTCCAAATGATGGAATCGGGCTTTAAGTAACCATAGAATTTTACTTATAACTAGCAGTTAACACAACTTACTACAGCATTATTACAGACACTAAATAAAATATTTTTCTCATAATTTAATTTGTAGCCTCCTTGTACTAACTCTTTAATAATCTGGCATATCTTATGATAAATTAGTCTCTTAACGCTTTGAAGCTTCTTTTCAATGTTAAATGGTGAGCCATACTTTTTGTTCTGACTTACATTGTAACAACTGAAATATTTATTAAAAAATAACAGTACTATGATCATAGATTTTTATCTATAATTGTCGCTTGCTATTTTAGACAAATACATAAATATAAACACCTATTTCCTCGCAAAATGTTACTGCAAATGATTAAAAGGCATACTTACAGGCTTTTTTGAAATAATATAATACAAAATATTAAGGCAGTCCATACGAACTTTGATATGAATAAGAAATATGACGTAACGGTGATATTTGTTTATTTTGAAAAATCAGCATCCCTTCCCTTTATATTTCAGTAGTTATGTTATATATTTCCATTTTTGCTATCTATTTCTTTCAAAATTTCCTTATGTTGTAACTTGTAACTTCTTGTAACAATAGATTCGCAATGTAGAATTCAGAACTTACAAAAGTTGTTCTCAAGGCATTCATCAGGATATTACAACAATGCTCTATATACACTTCATATTTATAATGTTTTAACAGATGTTGGTGATGGTTAGAGATATTTTGATTGCATTTATTTATATTGTCCAACATTTTCATATTACTTGGTAAAGTGTGAGATGCCCTCAAAACTTTAACTGAAGATTTATTTGTTACCAATAAAGTAATTGTGTACATATAAATACATTCTAGTTATATATATAAATAAATTTTTAGTGTAGCCGTATTTGCCCTTATTTACATGGCAATTCATATTCGATAAAGTAATCTATAGCAAATATCCAAATTGCTCATACATATCTCGTTAGCATCAATAAGTTTTTGTGGTACTAACTATTAGATTAATATTGCTTTGCAGCAGTTATCAGTACCTACATCGGGTAATGTACTACCGTTTCCTTATCACCTTTCTGTTCTTAAGTTTGCTTTTGATAGTGCTACAATGTGAGGTCCAGGGAAGATACTATACAAGGTGTCTCAAAAGCGATGAATAAAATTGAATAACTTGATAAAATAGCTTATTTCTAGTCTACTTTCCGATTCTGTTCGTTTTATATGTTACAGGTATCCTTCTTAATTTCCAAAAATCATAAATGAAGATTATTTTTTTTATTTTTGCACATTTTTATTTAATAAGAAAAATTCTCATATGGCATTAAGAACAACCGTATTTTGAAACACACAAATGTATGCTCTTGTGCTAAAAATTTATAAACTTTTTCTGATTGTGATAAAGGCATTTTCATCGGTATGTCTAAAAAAAGTAGACAAAATTAATATAAGATGGAATTATATATCAGAATAATCATGATACAAAAATAATTTACGTATCAACAATCGTAAATGCCCCTACAATAAATGTTTTCCTTGCACCTTATCATGCTTTGTAATACTTGAGAATTGTTCTTTATTCGTTAAGTAGGTACCACCATTTTTTGTTATTACAGTTTTTTAAACATTAGAGCGTATTTGTTTTATGTACCTTTTCTAACGATAAGGATGTACGAAAATGCTATAGTTGAATACCGGCTCCACTCTGAAGTAGCAATCATGCTAATAATCTTCTGTTTTCTTTGTTTACTTGATTCAGCGCTACAAAATAGTGATTTCTACATTTAAAAAATATGCCTAACTGTTATGCCGAAGAAAATGGTTATTTCAAAAGTAAATGAATTACTTTACATACACCTGATGCTTTTTAGTTCTATATATCACTTTTTTGGCACCTTGTAGATAGGCCCTCTTTTTATTTTGTTTTGAAATTACATATGGAGTTGAATATATATAAGTAATACAAAAACAACACTAATAAGTTGGTAGTAAGTATATACATGGGTTTTCAGCTTCTAATAATTGTCGGTACACAATTTATTTTTCTTTCAGAGTATATGTACTGTAAAATATTTACAGAAACTCAAAACCCTGCAAATTATAACTCAGGTGGTATTTATAGAATAAAAGATATTAAAAAAAAAACGCAGTTTTGAGTTTGCAGGCGCCTTGTGTCTTAATAATTCGCTATTATTAAGAATTTTGTAACTGGAAATTTATGGAATAATAATCAAAAAGTGCCGTATGTAGGTGCATGCCAACTTGTTAGACTACTGGTCACTTGTTTTATTGATGGTTTCTACATTGATATTACAAAAGTTTTTGGATTTTATTTTTAATCAAGATAAGAAATATGCACCTTTATTACAAAAATGCAGATATAATCTTGAAGGGTGGTAATTTCTCTTTTTGTCCAGGATGTGCAAAATCAGAACATCTCATAATATGCTTATACGTAAAGAAGAGAATAAAACGCAAATCTGACATTTTGGCCATTAATCTCAGGAAAGGAAAAGCTACATCAGCAACCAATTCTGAATCGAACCACATCGAACGACTTCTTTTAGATGCAATAAGACATTCCTTTTCCACATTAGTACACCATTCCTCAATGTGAGCTCCGTATGAGCGCCATTTCGCGCAAAATTGCTCTATAACTCCCATAATCTCCACGGTAACCTTTTGTTGCACAGGAACGCGCAGAAATGCCGATCGTCGCCTTTAGTAGTATTACAACCGAGAAAATTGAGTCCACCAACAAAGAATGCCCGCGCAGACAGCGATTATGAAATTTCTGGAGTGGCAAAGAAGTTTGCGCTCCATTCGAATGGGATCGTGACCGACGGAATTAATAGGGTCTCTTGGTTTCCATCAAAATTGATGGGATGGAAGAAATTATCTTAAGGGTTGACATTACTTAAAGAACCTCTTACAAAGGAAATGGAAACGGTATTAATTGTTGAAAAAATGCTCTAGATTGCAAATTTAGTGATATCTTAATTGACAAGTTTAAAAATATTACTTCTTACATTAATTTATAGGCACTATTAGCCATTACCATAACTGTCCAACAATTTTATTACATTTTTTGTGAATTAACAATACTTCCAGTAAACCAAAAAGTTCGTGCATGCTTGTAATTTTGACGAGTTAATTTGCATCCATTAATTTTTGTTGCAGTCTGCAGAGCAAGGCAAAGAACGCGTCTGACGTTGATTATCCAGCCTATGGCGTCACCGGCCCTAACAAGGACGTGTCGCCCTCTGGAGACCGGAGACTCGCCCAGTCTGCCCAAATGTACCATTACCAACACCAGAAACAGCAAATTATAGCGATGGAGAAGTAAGTAATTACATGAATTTAAATATCTGAAATATTTTTTTTCCTGTAGAAAACGTAGCTGATTTAACTAACTGAAATATACTGGAACTCCAGTAGCGGATTTAGAGGGGGGGGGGGGGGGCTTAAGCTTCTTAGGGGTCAATCCTGATAAATCTCAAATTAAAACTTGATATTAGTGCAACGCTATATCGAGTATAGTTATCCTTACTTGGTCCATTAAACATGTATAACATTTGTAAAATTTTATATCTCTACAAGAAGGTCATTGAGAAGGGTTGATTCATAATTAATGAGCAATAAAGGTTCACCTACAAAGGTCATCATCAGTTTATGTAAAAGGTCTACAGAAATATTTTTGAAGTGTGCGTCACAACAATTATAATCATAAACGATTATGACTATGATGGCATAGATATTGGCTGTGTGGCATTCTAAGACAACCTCTTCATTTTGTCTTTTACTCAAAGACCATCTGACACGTCTGCGTTTATCATGTAACTCTAAGAATCAGAATCTAGTGTCATGACGTAAATGAAGCGAAGAAGTATCGCTCTATAGTAATCAGAACGAACGGCGTGCTTAGTTAGTTTTAGTTATATGTTTTATTTGATGCTTACCAGATTTTCGCTGTTTCTCTATGCTCATAATGACTTTTTTTCTTTAGAGCTCCTCCCACAGACAGACATGGATCCGTCTCAGAAGTGGACAGTGAAGAGGAAAATGAAGAGGGCGATTATACAGTCTACGAATGTCCTGGTTTGGCACCGGTAAGAAATTATTTAGCAATTAGTTTGCACGTAATATTCCTATTGCATTGAGAAATATTTCAGCATTTATGAAAACAGAAAGCTGATATTCCTAGCGCCATAATAAATTTGTCCCCTTACAATCGCGAAGAATATTTAATCTGCAATAATTGGTGCATTTATAGTCGAAGTAACATTTTCACGTATATTGTGACGGTCTTATTTTACAGTGCATTATTTCAAAACCTAATCTTAGATCTTTGCATGCTTTTTTTTAAATCAAGTCGTGGAGTGATGTCATTGTGAAAAATAAAGGGTGTCAAAAAAAGAAGAAAATATTTCTCTCAGTTCTTGAACTTGGACTTCAACTGTAGAACTTCTAAGTTGTGAAGGAACTCCCAGTTATCTTGAGTATTTAAGCCCTTCAAATATTGTTGGGGATCTTTTGAGTGGTTCCTTATCAGAACACAGAACACAGTCGGTATTACGCCAAGCTTCGCACAAGAGGCCACAGAACATCTTTTGGCCTCTTTTTCTTTTTCCCCTTCTTTATTTCCTCCTTCCGATCCTATGCTGGCTAGAGAATCCATCTACCCAGCCTTGAGGCCGTGCGTGGGCAATTATTTGTTTCTATGGTAATTATGAATAAGGATGGCGTTATAATTATCTTTTTTTGACCTCTCATTGCTCCACCCTTACTGAGTCGGTTTAATAAAAAAAAACATTGTCACAAAATTTTACATCTAACGATTTTCCTTTTTCCTCCTCAATTTTTGCAGTTGATTTAGAAGCTTCTCAATTTTCAGCATTATCAGTTCCAGCAATTAATTTGGATATTTTGTTTTGTCGAGGCCATACTGTCCAATATATCATGATGCAAGTGTGTAATTTTTCCACTTTTAGTGCTTCTGCTTGCCCGCAGTTCAGTTCCTAGTGCCTATGTACGTGGCCCATGTCCAAAAATATTTAACGACCGATTGTGAAAAACGCTTAACCATTGCAATAGTCCAAGGAAAACCATTATACCCTTATCCCGTTGCGTATTTTCGATGGAGAAACAAAGTAAAAAAGTCGTAAAACTTTTTGGACAGCCAGTTTTTGTGTCTTGAACTTTGACCACTGCAACCGCTCCTTTGTTATCTACGTCATCTGCCATCTTGTCTATCCTTAGTCTTTCAAAAACAGCCATTACCAGACAACCTAAACAGTTATAATAACATATATTCCCCCTATGTATACCTTTTCCAAAACTTCTATAACATCTCTTGTTAAAATGCCCGATTGTTTGGTGTGAAAGCTATTTCCAATTTCAATAACATGCTTAATACAGCTTTTCCACATTCTTTCGTTACACTTTCTACGCACTAAATCTACAACTCCCGAACTTAAACGCGGACATGTATTGTTTCTTCGTATTCCTTTTTAAGCGTACTCCACACTAATTCAATTGGGTTTAGGACGCAATAATACGGTGGCAAACGCATAACTATATGTCCATGTCGTTTCGCTAGTTCATCAACTCAATATTGTCTAGGAATGTTGAGATTTTTTATTATTGTCAACAGATCTTTTTTGGTAACTTTTCCATCCGAAATTGTAATTTTATTCTTTTTTATGTAATCAATTATTTCTATTTTTTGTAGCTGATTCTGGCGCCTTGTTCATTAATTTTGAATGATAACTCGAGTTATCCATGACTATAACAGATCCTCCCTCATGAAGAGTTATTATTCTTTTTCCTCTCGAAGGTGATGCTTGCAGAACGCAGTTATTTGTCCCATCTGTCAGACCTTTTTTTTATCAAGTCGTGGGTGTCGTACCACTTTTCATCCAAATATACGATATTACGATTTTCTTGGCGGTACCTTCTGATTTCGTTTATATAATCCCATCTCATTCTTTTTAATCGGGTTGATTCCATTATGGACAAACATTGGTTTAATGTACTATAATTAAAACCGATGCTCCTCAAGTATTTTCTGAACCACTCTTCGCAATAACTTATGTCATATCCTAATTCCAAAAGTTTTAATTTCAGACTTGTCGTAGCTGGAACTTTATTTTTCCTTATACATTTGGTAAATCACTTTTTTAATTTCTATCCCAAGCTCTTTTGATATATTTAGAAGTTTCTCCGAATTACGTGATTTTCTTGAATTGCCTTTATTTTCAATAATATCTCTCACAGTCGTGTAGCGAACACCAACCATTTCACTTGTCACTTTTAACGGAGCACTGCACTCTTTTTTTATCAAAAAATTGTATAGATTTTTTATGATTTCTTTGGCATCTTGGGTAAGGTAACGACGATTCCTCTTGTTTTCTTCAATTTGCACTTCCATGTCAGCGTCAGCAATTTCATCCTGAGCGGTACTTGGAGCAGCTTTTTCCCAAGGACGGAACATTTTTCGCTTCTCTTGTCTCGCGCACAGAAATACTGAAAAGACTGAATGTTAGTTTTGGTTTGACTGGTAGTGAACTTAAATAATCCGACCCTGCTTAACCATCTTCCGAAAATCGGACTTAAATTTATGGTAATCCGGTTATTTGCGGTTAATTGTGAGGGGCCGCCTGCTGTTCAAGATGAAAGATAAATTTTATTGCAGGGTTGTAATAACGGTAAGAGAGTTGCATTACTATAGTTCCATAGGCAAACTCTTTATTAGCTGTAGTTGCTATCCGCCGAAGTCTTGGACAAAATTTGGGCGCACCATTATCCATATTTTTACAAAGGCGTCTGGTATTCCAATATTTCAGCACCGCAAGAAACCAAATGGAATCGAGGGCACCATCAATTTTTGCCAGGAAACCGCTTGCATTAAACGCTTCTTTCACTTGCAGCATCCTCGCCTCCTTATCTGAAAAGATTGATGCTCAACCCGGTTAAATATTTCGCTCGCTGTATCGCAATTTTATTTTCGGACTCTTTGTCTATTCCACTTCAGCTCGGGCCGTCACGCAACGATATTTCTCGCCCCGAAAGCACTACCGCCAATTGGGGTAATGTATGCCGCGATAAAAGGGGCCCAACCCGGCCATAATATCTCTCATCCCTGGTAGCGTCGGGTTCGGAAAGGTCGCGCCCATGAAAAAAGGATTTGGCGATTCTTCTTTGCCTATATACCTTGACTTACCCTCATTGATTATGTAATATGACACTAGACTGCATATTACCTACTTGGGAAAGTATGGCTCGTATTTTTCTCTTGTAAATTTTTTTTATTACTGTTGTTTAATCAGTAAAACGCAGTTTACATTTAATCTAACTTATCATGCCCAAAAGTGTCCCAATAGTTTAAAAATTTGTACGTTTAATGCTAATTGAAATAAAAAAAGGATTTAAAAAAAATAATACCTTTGTATTACAATACAAATATTACAATAACACAAAGTGTTTTCATAGGGTATCTCGGTTATTATTAAATAATAATAATAATTTTTATTTCCAGCAGACCACAGGTCTATCGTGGACAAAATATTAGTACACATACATAATAAATCATATCAACGAACAACAAGCAAGGTCAATATTCCGAACAATCGATGGTAATAATAATAATAATAATAATAATAATCAACACACAACAGTAACAGAAAACAGCATATCTATACCTACTAACAACAAATGCAAAATAAAAGGCAAACATATAGGTATATTAAAAAAACACAGATTTTGACTAACTTCTTTAGTTTTTCAGTTATAGCTGAAAAGGACCTTGTATGACTGTCGTCATTATAGTTCTTGAGATATATAATATATACAAACTTGTGTTTTTTTAATAGAAACCATAGTTGGATATGACTCCACCAAAAAGAATATTTTTGTGCTTTTAAAAAATATGTAATTTTCTACATTAATCTTAATAAATAAAAAAAAATAAATTTTGTGAAGATACTATGTAGGCGTAAAAAATATAGGCGCCCATGAAAGTAAAAATTGCAAACAGGTGACGAATGCATCATGGAAATCTAAAGTTTGAGAATGCAATACATGTATTCATTTAGTAATTTAGCAAAATGTGAGTGTTAACAAATAAATACCGAAACAATGGCCAACGCAAGATTTGAAAATACAGAACGACTAAATATGATCGAAATATTTTATGAGTGTTATGTTAAACTGAGCGGAAGGAGAGCATTCGTCGTATATTGTATCAATACTCGATTAATATCATACTCCTCGCAGCTTACATGCTCTGCAATATCTTTGGAACCTTTAATACTTCGTATACTCCTTTCCCTGCGTCGTATTTGTATAAAACTCGGTCACGTGGAAGCCTTGAACCGTAAGATCCACCTGGAGCCCGATATATTACAAGAGCCGTTTTGTTTGCATTGCAGACAGGTGAGATGGAGGTGAAAAATCCGCTCTTCCAGGACGAMCCCACACCTGCCCAGACGCCGGCCTCCAAGACCGATGCCAGTCAGAAGAAGTGAAGTGTTTCCCCTGCTTCCCGCTAATTCAATACGTTTTGAGGTAATTAAAACTAACAGAACGGTTACAGTAAAGATTTTGTGAAGCATTTTTGCTCAATTTGGAATTCCCATATATTATACGTATTGCTTCATTAGACATGAAAATTAATGCTAGTTACGAAGATATTATAAAGAATATTAATTAAGTAATTAAGACATTTAAAGAAACAGTAAGTAACGGAAATGTAGGGAAATTTAATTTGGGATCTTAAGTTCCAGTAAAATATTATGTTACAAAGTTTGAATGGTGGCATGGCAAAATAACTGAAAAAAGGAACCGTTCATTACATTACAATAGAGTACTGAAGAAACAGTATAACGCGAACAATCGAAACGTTAGCTTGATATTTTTTGTCAGTATTTGAATCTCTTTTCG
Organism: Rhyzopertha dominica; assembly: GCA_025024175.1. Taxonomy (NCBI): domain Eukaryota; kingdom Metazoa; phylum Arthropoda; class Insecta; order Coleoptera; family Bostrichidae; genus Rhyzopertha; species Rhyzopertha dominica. The sequence goes on along the minus strand of QCXZ01000003.1, from coordinate 3,249,147 downwards.
AAAATTTAACAGTTTTATATTATGAACGCCGGCAGCATTCATCGTCATATAAAAATGTTTTTTTTTCATATAGGATTTTGATGGAGCAAGTGAATTATAGCGATAAATGTGAGTAGGTTAAAAAAACGTTCAAAATAAATAAACCTAACCATTTATTGTATAGGATTTATCGTGATACATCAAATTTTCCAATACGGTTTTATAAACCAACCAAACAAAAGTACAAAATATGTTCTTAATTTTGTAAAATATTCCCGTTATAGTGTTAAGTTTGTACGTTTTAACTGGCTACTTGTTCTTTATTACGTATGTCAAATTTCCGTTTACGAAAACTGACGTCTGACGCAAAAAAAGTCGTATCGATGATTTGAAATTAAAGTATTAGTAGGATTTATACAGAAAATCCTCGAATATATCTATCCTATCTTTTTGGAATACCATTTTTTCCATAATTGACGTTTTATGGCCGTATTTTGTCTTTTAAACTATAATTATTAAATATTTTAAAAATTTTGACCACGGACTTTTCAAGATAATCGGTTCTAAAGTCTTGAAACTGCAAGTAAAAAGACCAGTTAAAAAAATACCGATGGTAACATAGGATAAAACTGAATTCCTGACAAGAGTTATCCTAAAAAATAAGGTTGTATTATTCGATTATAGAACGATATTTTCACAGAATTTCAATTAGGTACTATAAAAATGACACTTTTATACACTTTAATATCAGGAACATTATAGTTTCCCTTGTATCCAAAAAGCATTCGTTTCGCCACATAAATCTACGATTCGTCAACAACTTATATATATTATTTCAATAAATCATACTTTATTTCTATTTCAGCTAATTACCCGCAGCGTGCAGTAAACATGATTCCAAACACGAAGTGCAACGAACCCAGTGAACTTGACATACTGGCGTCGCATGCTATACCTCCGTCTACCACCTGTTACAACAACTTGCTCAACCCAAGAATCGCTGGCACCGTCAAACTGGCATCAGAACAGGGAAAAAATCGGCCTTTGATGTACCCAACATATCACAAACAGATAAGAAGAGCAAGCAGTAGCGAAAAACATTTTCGTTACGCCTGCAGATATCCGATATGCTTGAATAAACTTTCAGAGAGCACTTCATTTTCGAATGACTTTACCTGACCATCAAGAAAGTATCACGTTACGTTGTTAGGAGGAAAAAAGGCGTATCTCGTTTCCTCGAGAAGAAGAAACGTATTGAATTATAGCTTTAACGTAATCCCCCTCCTTTAAGTGTACATAACCGCTGCAATCCACCACTGCGTTTGAATGTTACAAATCAATTATTTTCCCGCCAAGTGTGACGTGTCCAAGCTCAGCCAATCAGGTACTGCGCCCTGTCACTTGATATTTCAATTAATCAATTAAATTTGGACGCCCTGGTGGACTGACTTACTAAAGAGATCCTTTTTTGTAGTGAATAACCTCTTAGGCTAATTTCATGTTAAAGACTGACAAAAATACCAAAAAATATGTAGAAAATGTATAACTAGAGTATATATGTATACAAAAAAATATTTGTCACTAACGTTGACCTTGATACCTTAAATATAAATTAATATCATAGTCCTTAATTGCTATATTTAGATACGTGTATATAATGTAGGGGCTATAATTTATTCTTGATTTCTTGTTATGTTTGAGTACTTAATTTTGAAGGCCGAAATTGAATGCACAATAAACGGCCGTCAAACATTAAATAGGACCAATATCCACATAGCCACTTAGGGATGCGCATCGATGTTTTAAAGCTATGATGTATCAACAAACGAAAATTACCTGAGATGTCAAAAAATACACCTCTCTGAAAAATGCTTAAGGAGTAGGCCAAATCAAAAAATAATTAGTGTGAAGTAAATATAAATTCAAATCACAATGTTATTACACCTGAATCTGAAAAAGATTGAATGACAGCTTTCCCCTTTTTGACTCAAATATTCGTAGCTACTACTTTATTTTTTCAATGACTACATATAATAGTGTACCCGACTTGATAAAACCCAGTCATTTTATTTATATCAGGACAGAAAAAAAATAGGTCTTAATGATAACGGGTCGTCTTCTAACTGTATTATAGAGCAAAAGTGAATCAAACTGTAGTTTGTATGCATATTTATTTCTTTTTAACAGTAGGTTTCTTAATAATAATTGTGGATATTGTAATAAACAACGTATTTTACACTACTCTTGAGCAAAATTAACATTTTTCGACATTTTTGGTTTTAGGTGATGTACATTTTTTGATCGAGAATAACTTTTTTTCATAAAATCAGTAATGAAAAAGTTTCCCATATGGTGGTCTCAAAAAACAACATTCGATGCGAATCCCTACCAATAAACCATAGCTTATCGGCCTGCCCTCCTTCCAGCTTTACCGTCAACTGTTACTTGCAATTATAACATAGTTATTTGTTACTAATTTGACTCCGTTTGCCGCATGTTCGAACAGATCGTTAGAGTTTATAAATATGTTCACTGTTATTATAAACCTCGTTTATCCTGTTCTAAGTAGAACTCGATCACGCCAGAGAACTCTAATAACCATATTACAATGTGACTAACGTTKTAATTAAGTTGTTTTCGTTTAGTCCTGAGAATAAATTATTTCTACAGACTAAAGCGCGTCTTTATTMGAAAACTCGCGCGTTGTGCGAGCGCTGGGCGCTGCTTCCGTGACCTACCGTCGAGTGGCGCAGTCGACTCCAGCTGTTTCGATCAACACCTGTCAATTCAGTTCAATTCGTTGCTGCGGTGTGTTGTGATGGTGTGCGTCTGGCGTTTTGACGAAATGTTGATACTCGTTATGAATTAAAAGTGTATGTGAACGTAAGCAATAACATCCTGTGAGTGTTTGGATCTATATTTAGCCGATCGACGATGCTGAAAGTCACAGGTAAGTGCAATTTCCTCTGGCAATGTTTATATTTAACCAGTGGCCTGGATTCTTCTTTTTATCACTTGCAAAAAGTATTTGAATGGCGCTTCTAGATGCGAAACCGAAGGAAATCATTTTCGTGTGTTTGCGTGAGAAGGATTTTGCAAAGGCGATAAAATTCTCGACCTTAAACACGGGTGGTATCGGTGATTAGTTTTTGTTGTTGTTTTTGTAGGCATTTGCGGTATGCAATGATACGGCCTTGGTTTGTTGAGTTAGGAAGGTGTTAGAGCTATTTTTAATTATTTTTTACGGTTGTGGAGCGATAGGTCACACACCCTGGTCATTAAACCTACCCCCTGAGTCAATAACCTAAGGGTTGGGGTGTGACGCGCCGGTAATTCCTATTTTGGCGCTACGAAATTTGTAGTTAAAAGATTATAAACATCTGACCTTTTAACGGTAAAATAAACCACAACGAATTAACTTGGAAGAAGTAGAAATAATTACTGCTTTTTTGTGCATTTGTAATTGAAAATAAACTGCTATTATGTTTTGCACTCGCTTGGTATTGAGAATGTTTTTCCCATACCTTTTATGCAGGGTAGCCAGGTCAAACTATAAATTGCTAAACATATTTTTCAATATTTACTTTGTTTATCGAACGTTTGCAAGATTGTTGTGCCCTTTAAGATAATCGGTTATCATTTTTAATATATGCTCTAGGCGATATTCTGTACAAACAAAACATGTTTCTTCTACTGGACGAAAAGATTTCCGCATAGCAACTGATATGAACCGCTGTACCCATATTTGTTCCAAAAATTTTACAGACCCGTGTAATTTCATGTTTTATCTGTTTAAATATTTGTATGTTTTAAGAAAACATCACGTTAACATTTTTTCGTTGGTTGCCATGGTAATGTTTTCTAAACACCTCAAACAAATTTAACCAACTGGGACTCATCTTAGAGGGAGTTTCAAGGAGATTAATGTTAATGATAAATTATTCCAAAATTCTCTAAATAGCTGTAAAGGACTCCATTTGATAAAATACCATACCTTCTCGATTTCTCAAAAAAATTGAATGGGACGGTATATTTTTTTCACTTATTTTTGTAGGCTATTATCGAGTGTATTACACTAATGTAAATAATTAAAGGTAATACATAAAATTTCTATGATTGTATAATAAAATACCAATATTGAATTATGACACAATGTTTTGAATTTTTCGCAAATGATTAAAACACAGGATTGCAATAGAGGTACAGAAAATCAATTTGACCAACGTTCGCCACTTTTGCAGAAAATTTTTAAGGCTTTTGTATTGTTTATTAAGTCGTCCTGCTTTAAATGAAATGTATTTGACCTTCAATTTTTATTGGACCATAAAATATGAATCGTTCTTCTACACCTGCCAGATCACCAACTTTGGTCCAAATGAATTAGTGCAGATTTGATTTTAAAAATTTCATTTCACAAGCTGTTTCCTTGAAACGAAGAATCCGTACCACCCTGAGTCGTAATAAGTGGCGTAGTATTTTTCTACACAGATTTTCGCATTACTTTTTTCAAGATCTTTCGGCGATTTATCTTTAACAGAAGTGTTTTCGTCCTCACTCTCGGAGTCTTATATGAGAGTTTCACCGTGAATGCTGTAGTTAGAGGAAACTTCACTTTCAGATGTCCAACTCTCAGATAAGAATTCACTTGCTCGCTTATTCGCTTGATTTTTTCGAAATATGTTTCTTATGCTTTTTACTAATGTCAGCCATTCCTCTTAATCTTAGTCTTGTATCGTTGGAGAGGCAGAACTTATTGAAAAATAGCCATCACAAAGTTCATTTTCTTATCTTCAGCACATTCGTGATCAACTTCAAATTCAATGCTAATAGATTCTAAGCTTTCTTCGATTTGTAAAACCAGTCCAAGAGCATCTTTAACAGCATCCAATTTCGCCGTTTCAAATATTTTTACGATTTCTTATCACGATATAGAAATTATTTATTTCATTACAAAAAAGAAATTGAAATAGTAATTCACATACTCAAGTCAATGTTTACCTCATTCATGGCTTAAATCCGTGCCAGTCTTCTCAATATATCTAACATACAAAAACTGACAACTGTAGAGAATGTACTCGTCACTAGACTCCCTCTTTACTACTTTTTGCACATGTAAAATAATAATAGATCATAGACAAAGGAAATACACAAACATTTTTTACAAAATATATGTCTATGTATGCCAAAAAAAAGAAATCCTAAACGTACATAACATAATAAAAAAATGTAAAGAAAAAGAATGTTTCTATAGTTCAAAAGAACTTTGTCTTCAAAGAATGTATATCTAAAAATACTCTATTTAGGTTCTCAGAAGATTTATATTTTTTTATATTTTGCTTATCTGCCCTTTTCAGGCAAAAAGGTTGCGAGCTTTGTGAAATTAATGGAATATTATTTCTCTGCTGTAATTTTCCTAACTACACTTCTTCGATTTAAACCCAGATAACAGCGATCATCAGACTAGACTGTAATAGTTTTCAAGCATAATACTAGCACTATTATTTTTATCTTCATCCAGTGACAAATTTTCGGTATCTTTGTCTTCTGTATAAGACAATTCCTTGTTCATCTTCACTTGTTTCCAAACTAGTTTCAAATTCATCCACATCCACCTATATCCATATATATCCACCCACATCCATTACACCTACAAAATTAAGACTTATTCACGCTAATCCACACTTATTTAGACAGAGAACCCCAAGAATTACTTTTTACACATACAGAGTTTCATAGACTTTACAGACTCCCTCTTTACTATTTTTTGCATACGTAAAATAAGAATAGATCACAGACAAAGGAAATACACAAACATTTTTTTTACAAAATATATGTCTAAATATGCCAAAAAAGAAATCCTAAACGTACACAACATAATAAAAAAATGTAGAGAAAAAAGTTTCAATAGTTTAAAAGAACTTTGTCTTCGAAGAATGTATATCTAAAAAAACTCCATTTCGGTTCTCAGAAGATTTATATTTTTTATATTTTGCTTATCTGCCCTTTTCTGACAAAAAGGTTGCGAGCTTTGAGAAATTACTGGAACATAAAAAATGATTTTTTAATTTATTTCTTTGCTGTAATTTTCCGAACTACAACACTTCTTCGATTTAAATTTCCAACCCAGATACCAGCGGTCATCAAACTAGACTGTAATAGTTTTCAAGCATAATACTAACACTATTATTTTTATCTTCATCCAATGACAAATTTTCAGTATCTTTGTCTTCTGCATAAGACAATTCCTTCTTCATCTTCACTTGTTTCCAAACAAGTCTCAAATTCAAGAGTATTTTCTGTCACAACAGCTTTACTAATCCTTGCAAGTTGTTTGAATGAATTAAGATTATTTCATTGTACAAGTTTCTAGGTACAACGATCTGAGAATCATTTGTTTTATGTCAACACTTTTGTCATCAATAAGTTCATAAAATTTGCCCAAACATTCCAGACCGTTGTTGTAACTGTTGCTGTATTAAGTGAATATTGCCAATGTTTGCTTTTTCCTTTAAAATATTTGAAAGAATGTACATGCGCTCTCCATTAAAGTACTATTTTTATTTGGCGCCCTGTAACTTATACCAAAAATACACCCATACATGGTCATTAGAAATTTGAGTAATTTTTACACGGTTCAGTCTGTCACTGCTTCAATTTTCATTAAAAAGCCAGCAAACGTAAAATGCGAAGTGAAACGCGTGGTTTTAGGTCAGGTTTTAGCAGTTGAGAGCTTTTTTTGTGGGCTTTGCACATGCACGCATGCCCAAATTTACAAATTACATCCAGACACATCCATTCAACAGATCCAAACACATCCAGGCCATATCCGAGCAGTTGAACAAACACATCCACGGTGACCATAGTCTAAAAACACCATCTTCCACAGTAGACTTGTTGAAACTTCCAGATTCTTGTTTAAAAACTCATCTATTGCAGATCTTTTTAAGTTTTAGATACTGAAGTTTAGTTTCAACTTGTTGAAGTAGCAGATGACATTTTGTTGTTGGCTGTATCTTCACCTAAAATAGAATGAATCCTCAATAAAGTAAAGTGTAATAATTACTCAGCTTCTTACTTTTGAGATAGCTTTCGCTCAAAAGATGCTTATCTTTTGAATGGTTTTGAATTATAAATTGTATGTTCGAATTTCAAGTGTAACATTCTTGTTTTGAGTTTTGTTGCTATATGTACTGTATCTTGTACGTGGGCAGGACGTCTATGATTATATAGTTCATCTGAAAACGGGAGAAATGCGATAAAAATATCTTTTCTTCGGCTGTGCCCGTCTTTATTTGGCATTATATAAATCACAGATTTCACAGAATTTGATTTCGATTTTTCAAACTAACACCTAACATAATCTAATACCAATAATGAAAATAACAGCAAGTAAATATACTAGAAGTTATCAAACATCAATGTGACATAGCAATTATGTTATTAGAGACGTTTCACTAGTGAAAATAACCGCTTAACACGAATTCTGATCGAAAAAATCGTCTTTTGTTTTGACTACAGCTAATTGCGAAAAAAATGATGCAAAAGGCCAACGACCATGACGGACTATAGAGAATTTTCAACAAAACCTTGCTCAAACCGATGTCGCATTGTGCAACACCATTTGCGGGTTGCACTCGACTAGACCGAAATAAAGACCCGGAACATTTTCCGAAAAAGGATATTCGCACCGATTAAATCGGATTGCAGTAGTTCAAACGACGTGAACGCATGCCAAATTGACGGATCCGTGTGACGAAAAAAAAAAAAGAGCGCATCGCATGTGACTTTCTAATTTCGGCTTGTTTATAAACAGCTGCTTCCCACGTGCATGGAATGAATCCGCGTATTTAGAGGCTGGCAGGGGAGAAATTAACGAAAAAGGCCGATAATAGGAATGAGCAAAGCCTGAAGGACAGAGCAATTAGAAGACGTACAAGTTACCAACATAGTTAATTTTGTTATACTAACTTGGAGCTTGTTTCACAGTTAATATGTTCGCGTGTTAATTGTGCTAAGCAAGCACTCAGCCATCAGTACAAAAGTGGGTAATTACAAAGATACATTCTTCAGAAATGACATTGGAATTGTATTTCAGAAGTAATATTTTTAATGGCGCGGATTAGTTTTCTAAAAATTGATAAAGAGCTGATTTTTCTCTACTATTAATGGCAGTATTTTCTAGAAAGAGTCGTTTCTATAAATTAATTTTGTCTATAATCGTCGAAGCTTCCAATTTGAAACGGTGGTCAAATTCAAAACAATCCTTGGAAATTACCCAGGTTATTCTTGCGTTTGTAACATCTCTTCATGCTCTTTTAGTCTGTTATTTCAATACCTAAAAGTTTGTGCAACATAAACAGATTGACAGTGGTGGTATGAGCATTAATTGGTGTTTTTCTTAGATCTTTATATAAAAGTGATAATACAAAAATTAAATATAATAAAGATATATGATGTGTTTACAAAAATTATTATTTTCATTCACTGTGCCATTTATAAACAATTTTAGGTACTCCAATGGCTATAATATATAATACTGTAATAGTACAGCATGTAACGGATGAAGTAGTATCAGCCTGTTTAGTTAGGTAGATGACCTGCAGAAATAACATGAGGAATTAGCAATATAATAATCACGTACAGTTCACTTTACAAAAGGAAACTAACAACACTTTACCTCTTTTAGACACCTTGTTATTTAAATTACGGTGGGCTGGTATATTAAACCAACATATTCAGGAAGATATTTAAATTTTCATTCGCATAAAATCTGATAATAGCACACGTTCTTCAAACACAACGAATCCTCTGCTGTGTCTATCCGATAGAACATCTTCAGATCATTTGCAAAAAGTAGCTTATCGCACTGAATTATGTCTACAATATCGTTAATATAGAAGAGAAACAACGGACCAAGGTCCTGTTCTGTTCTGTTTTCATAGTTTCTGTATTTAACGCTGACGATTTTGCAGATATGATTGAAATAAATTTATAAGCGAAGAAGAAAAGCCATACCATTCCATCTGACTTAACAGAACGAAATGGTCAACTTGATCGGATGCTGTCCGTGTATATGTGTATATGACATCAACTCGTCCTCTGTCGTAGAAGACTTCCGCCACAAGCAAACCAGATTAGACGCATTACCTTCAAGACCACAGAGATGAATGTTTATAGGAGTTACACCATAAATGGAAGTATGTACGAGAATATTTATATCAGAACTGCTAATTTTAAAGCTATGTAAAAATAGAAAGAGCAAAATGACTTCAACTCACTGTTCAAAAAATGTGCTTAATTTCTTGTCGAATATTAAATATTGATGAAGCCTTTTTGCCTTCGATCTGACACCCCCAAAAAAACTCAATGAAAATTGTGGTCCTGTTATACAGATAATCTTAAACAATCTGTAGAATTCTATGCGGCTCTCGTAGTCACCAGCATGCAGAATTTTAAATAAAATGCGTTCTTTTTAACAATCTGCAACTTGCCTTGTTGAAGCCGGTTCGCAAGCTAATATATTTGTTTCTGCAACTTCATTTGTTTGATTTGAGGGTGTCCTTGGGTTTACTGAAGTAACGATGAATTCCCAAATTATGATGCAATCTCAAAAAAAAACAAAATGTAGAGAAAATTGTAAGAGGATATTTAATAATAATTCATTTTTTTTCTGAAGTAATGAACTTATTCCAAGCTTAAATCCTGACATATTCGCCCTCTGCAATGCACCAAACCTCGGAACTCTGGGTGAGACAGAAGTTAATTGTTTTGAAACTCGTGACATGAAAAAAGTACGAGTACATGCTGAATCGTCCATAAATTATTTTCCCAGCTACCACGGCGGTCCTTTGAAGCTACTTTTAGATTTCCGCAGATTTTCGACTTTTCTCCCACGTCTGCTTCTCCGGATATCTCACATTCCATTCGTCTTATTATTTTTATAACGCCAACTGGTAATTGGCGACACTTCACACGTGCTTGTAACACCACGTGGTGTTGCAAGCTATATCTGGCCGATGCAAATTAACAGCTGTTGCTACTTAACTCGGGGCTACTAGCACCTACAGTTTTTCATTGGACTTCCAGCAAATGGTCGAGTGTATTATACGGCATTGAAACTTGGAACATGCGATCGCAAATTGAGCGGAGGCATGTCCACCACACAGTGATAAGACCGGGATGATGAAATCCGGTGATGTTAGTAATGAGACCTAAATACCTTGAGACTTTTTCTATCTATATCAAAGTACCTACTATTTGCCTTGCGGTGGCTTCTTTTACAAGAAAACTAAACAAAAAATTAACAATAAAGTGGGTGTGGTCAAGATGTTCAGGGAAAGAGTCTTGAATGATCAGTACTAAGCAGACATAGTTCTCTTCCTCATTCCAGCTTCGACGAGGAACGATATAAGTAAGGGACTAATTCGTAGGTGCCAGTGGTTTTTCAGCTCCGCATTATTTATTAATTTCGATCTTCGTTCCTCTCATTTTTATATCAAGGTAACGAGTTTCTCTTTATGTATGATGAGTCCAACTTTTCCTACTATTTCCACGCCATTTGCTTCCGATTCCTTGGTGTCTTAGCAATGACTTCACCATTGTTAACAATTTTACCTTTAACAAGAAAGTTGTGGTTTTACCCTAAGAAATGGTTTTAAAAAGTGTGAAATTCAGACGATTTTGGCGTTTGCTAATACTCTAACCATGCTTCATAATAGCATAAAGATAACGGGTAGTTTTTTAACAACTCTTATTCTCGCGTGTAATTATTATTATTAATTAAGGTCTTTATTTATCAAAATATACAGTACATCTATATATACAAATATAGTAATTGGGGGCTGCGGTTGTTCTCCCACTCAACCCCCAGCTGAAAAAGAAAATATATTCATACTACATGAAACTGCTCTAATTGGGACACCCCAGTGCACGCCAGCACCCAGTAATTTTAAATTTATTATGTTCAAGACTAACTGACTTGTCCGCCAAGCAAATATTTATGCAAATGTTTTCGAAAACATAAAACAGTACACTGCTTAATGCTCTGAGGCAAAGAGTTCTAAAACGAAACACATTCATAAAGAAAACGTCGTTTACCCATCTCAGTGAAATATAACTGCATATCTATCAACCCCCTATGCCTTTCATTACACAGATATGATGGTCTTCTGTCAAGTAAAATCCTATGCAATAGGCAAGAAGCATGCGACAATCTCCGGTTTGACATATTCATCCAACCAAGATCGGCTATCTTATGAGATACGTGATTATATTTTCTTATGCCATAGATGAGCCTAACGCAACCATTCTGCAACCTTTGAATCCTAATTTTGTCAATAGCTCTTAGGCATGGACCATACACCGAGTCACAGTAGTCGAACTGTGAAACAACTAGACTATTCGTTAGGATCTTTTTCATGTTTCCTTGCAAAAGAGAACGGTTTTGATAAATACGCTTTAAGATGTAATAAGCTTTCTGTAAAGTCTTAGAAACGTGAGTGCCAAAACGAAGATCAGAATCAATATACACTCCCAAATTTTTTGCAACATCAGTGATTGGAATTGAATTTCCATTAATTTGTATATCAATTTTGTCTGTCATACTTACGGCCAAAAATTATAACATTTGACTTCAACGAGTTCAAAAGTAAGTCATGAGCACATGATATATCATACAGCCTAGACAGATCTTTGTTGATATCACGACATGCAGACTCTATATTTTTCAAGTCAAAAGATGTATAAATTTGAGTATCGTCTGCGTAGCAATGCAGGTTACGAGATTTTATAACAGACTCAAAATACGAAGTATATATTATAAATAATATATGACCTAAAATAGAACCTTGCGGTACACCTCTGCTAACGTATCTCACATCGGACACATTTCCATTCAGTGTCACCACCAGAGAACGATTGCTTAAATAACTTGCCAACAATTGAATTGCCATTTTACTGAGACCAATGTAATGCAGAATACATAATAGAGTTTTGTGCGAAATCATATCAAAGGCCTTTGAGTAATCGAGTAATATTAAAACAGTAAGTTTTCCTTTATCAGTTTCAGTCACTATGTCATCTATAATTTTAATAAGAGCAGTATTACAGCCATACCCCGCTCTAAAACCTGACAGAATATTTTGTTTAATCATATGAGCCTGCAGTTGCATAGCTATAACACGCTCCAACAACTTTGTTAAAGTTGGTAACAAGCTAATGGGCGTCAAATCTTTCAATAACAGTGGTTTCTTTAATTTTGGCAGCGGTACTACCAACGCCCGTTTCCAGCAGTCTGGAAACACAGAGTGATTTATACAAAAATTGATAATATGCACCACAATAGGCAACAGGTATGGAACACACAGTTTAATCATATTTATATTGATTTGGTCAGTGCCCAGAGCTTCAGTTTTAATTAAAGATACGATGCGCACTATGTCAATCTCATCCACAGCATTGAAATTCAGAATTTCAGAAACAGAGCTCTTTATTGAGTTTGAATAAAAGTGTGTATATATAATTAGCTAGAAAACCACAAAATATATTACGAAAACAAATGAGAGGCGTTTATATCACATCTCACATGGTGCGCAAAAGGTTCTGTTTTTATAATCTAGGTTTTGAAATACGGATGTCGATGTACTTTTGTCTCGCTAGGAAGAAAACCCTTTGAAATTGATTTAAAATGGCTCATAATGCTTGCCAATCAGTTCTATTATTTGATTTTGTTTATGTCTTTTTTAACTGGTCTATATTTTCACTGCATTTACAAACCGAATTGCCCTTGAGCCAAACTTAGACACAACAAAAGACTATTGACTGCACTAAGTCGTAGCTTACGTGCAAATTACCATCCTTTTACGCAGTTACAACGAAACGCCCTTGTTATAACCCAAAACAAATACGTTGAGTAAAACTATCGATGCTAATGGAAACAAACAACTGTGTAGCGTGGGAAAATTAAATTAAATGAGCCGTTGTGTAATCATCATTTTACCCACGACGATAAAGTTCCGATCGTGTTATGAGAGCGATGATAGTGGAGTTACATTTGAATAGCGAGATTCCAGAACGTTACGCATAAGATGATCCGTAAAGCGAGATGTGCAGATTAATATTATTTATAGATCGGCTATTAATAGGACAATTGCGGTCTCTGAAACCTCTTTGACGTAAAATGCTCGTTTTCTTTTATCTTACAGCTTTTGGCAGTTCATTTTGTAGCTATACTAATATCAGCCCACACCTGCACGTATTGAGTCATTATTTGATAACGGGCGTTTTAAATTCAAAGCAGCCATTACTGTTTGGTAATATTATACTTGAACACAACAAGCTTAGGTTATCATGAATACTTAAATGTTTTTATTTCGTGTTATCCTATGTTAGATTAAACTGAAAACTGTACTTACTTAAAGAGCTGCTTTCAAAGCACACAAAGCTCTTCGATTAAAATCGAGGTGAAAACCTGTTACAAGAAGTTTGAACTAGTCAATATTGATTTAAAATTTTTATACTATTTATTATCTCAAATGCAATACTGTACATTTCAAATAAATGGTTCTCGACGATTGAGATTTAAGATATTGGTAGATACTTAGATACACAAAGAAGGCTGTTGTATGAAACCTCTTGTATCATGTAAATTATCCATGTCCGTCGTGAAGTTTTAAATTTGTCATTGAAAATAATCCGAAAGGTTCCTACCTTGTTTTTTCTTGGCAGGAACAACTTATTTCCCTCAATTTCTCCAAACGATTTAAATTTTTAACTGTTTACTACTGCAAGATTCCAGTTTATCATTATTCAAAACATTTTCTGTTTCAATAACAAAAATTTCATGCAAAAGTATGGTTCGGCTATGGCTTCGTCTACTTTTAGCTGACCCCCTCATAAGTAACTTATACAAAGACCAGTATTCAAAAACATCTCATATTTCGTTTTTTAAATTATGGTCGGCAATATTTTAAACAATTTTGAATTTTAGAATTTTGCTTAAAAAGATCTGTGAAATAAAACCTCTAAAGTCAAATTTCTATGTGTATTTTTCATCAACATGGTGTTATAGCTACGTTTTTGCGTGATTATTTGTGTTTGTACTGGTTATAAACAATAACAATTATTCAATCGCCAGCTCTTACTTACAATTAAAGTGAATATATGAGTAAATATACAAATTAGCTTCACTTATCAGTTAATTAATAAATGGGACTTTCTCGGTTCTAGAAATAAAATGGTATAAGAGAAACAGCAAATAGAACCCACGATCTATCTGAAAACTAGAGAAGGTCTTGGGCGATTGAAACAAATATGGAACTTATCGTAGGATTTTTGGCACAACAACAAGCTTTGAGACGTATACATTACCAGACATTCAAAGTAATACGTCAGTCCTACTTGAAAAGTTTCCAAATTTTTTTAGTGAAAGTGATGTTCAGTGCCAAGGGAAGGTTTTGTTTAATAAAGTCCAGGCGAGCTATTTTTAACTTAGAGATCCTAGTGAACAATTGAAATATTTGCTATGGAAACATTATTTTTATTTTCTGTTGAATGACGTAAGGGTTAACAATTTAAATTACTTACGTGTGGTGTGCTCCATTCGTAATACGTATTTTATCGACCTCAGGTCAATGGAAACTTGAACATCAAGTCACGAACGTTGGTGGTACTCAAAATCGTTACAATTAGAACCTAAATATGACATGAAGTAGAATTCTATATTTAAAAGCATACCATTTCTATTCTATATACTCTTCCTAACTTGTTTGATGATTTCTTCAACACTATGAGCTCCCATTAGAAAGAAAAAACGTAATGAAAATATGCAAATTGTAGAAAAAGAAGGTGTTGATTTTGTCTGATTTTTTAAAAATAACGTTTCTACCAACTTTAAAGCAGGGATTCTTTTTCATGCGTTTTTAGGACACTTTCAAGGTTTGACTCTGTTTTATATTTCCAAATTTGGGCATTTCTTTCTTCTTAAATGTTAAATTTAATTATCAGTTTACTAACACATCTTAAACCTACCATTTTCACACAAAAATAGTGATTTATTAATGATAAACTGTAGAGATTAAATTTTTATGGCGTTCTTTCTTAGAATTTTTGAATGGAGAGGATAGATTGGTGACAGATACTTGTGTTTCAATTTTCAAGATGACGGGGAATTTTTTAACATCAAGTAATTGCYCCATGTTTGTCTTTTCAAAAATWCTTTACKAATTATTATTTTGTTCTATAAAAAATTCTTTAGTATTGAGCGTCTACTTAGCGAAAGTTCTTGTACTACTTGTGAATCGTGACAGAAGAAAGTTGATCGAAAAACTTGTAGTACTCTCCTGAACATATGAAATACAAATATTTCCACTGCCAATGCCATCTGAAGGAATCCGGTCTGTTGCCTTGCAGGCATTTGACTCATTATTAACCCCAGTTCTATACTTTCACACACCACCATCCAGCTAACAGTTCCCATTTTAATCAAGTGTTAAGGCCGCGTCTACTGTCTACCTACTCAACATTCATTACAGGCAGTACTCTAAATTTGGAGTCAACTATGTCGGACTTGACATATACGGCGTCTGGGTAATAAATAATTGATGCTCGCCTCCACCGACTTATTTATAGAGCAGTAAATATCCAGCTAGCTGCGTTATAAATTGCCTGGTTCCATTTGCTAATCGAAAAACCAGCCGCAAAGAGCAGTCTTAAAATTGTTAAACACAAGGATACTGTTTGGACAATTCTTTCCACTTATAGGTGGCGCCCCATGACAGGTGGATGAATTTTGAACAAGCTAAACGACAACCGACTCAATTTCTTGTCTACAGAGCAAACGTTTTATTTTTATTCAAGCACAAAAACTGCAAGTACGAAATAATTATAGTATCTATCGTAATGTGTAATACCAATTAAGAGGCTTATGTATTACCACGTATTTATTAGTTTGTCTGCTCTAGGCGGCCTTAAATTTCGTCTAATCGAATGTTAAACGACGAATTTAGCAAAACTCAAGCTTAAATAAGTTCAAAAATACTTAAAAGATAAATGAAACTCCCGAGCTTATTTCTTTTGCAGCTTGCTCAGATATTAAATACTCTTATGTCACATCCTATCACATGTTTCTCTGTGAATTATGAAACTTATATTTACTATCGAACAGAAAAAGATTGTTGATGGCCAAAATTAAATTTGAAAACTGTCAAAATGTTCACGTCAATTTTCATAAATGATAGTTTTGAAATAACATTCGTATCTGGGCTGTTGTGATATGATAGCTAACGTATTATGTGTTGCTAAGCTATTGTGAAGTTGCTGTGATGTTATGATGTTACTAATTATCAATAAAGATTTAACTTTAAGGAACCTTAATATGCAATGATATTGTAAACTATATTAGTATATGATAGCATAACAATAATACATAACATAATAAAATAACTACTTATAAATATCACCGTTTGAAACAATTCAATTAGATGTACATGTAATTGAGGAGGATAATATTTTCGCATTTTACTCTGAACTAAATATAAATAAATGTGGTTTTAAAGTATTTCCAAGTAGTAATATTGTAGGTAATAAATAACACGCTTAACATTCTCCGAATTGTTTCGTCCTTGTTATCTACAGTAATTGTTACGAGCTGGCACTAATTGTTGTTTGTTTCTTACGCAAGATGCATACATGACGATGTTTTCTCGTACTGATAAGATTCTTGACTGTAACTGGTGTAATGCAATCGACCTTTTTAGCTAAACTGCCCACTCATAAAATAAGAAAAATTGCGATAAACGTCAAGCGGATGTTAGATTTCCTTGTGCTGCGTATACTGTGAGATAGCGAATTAAAATAGCATAGGAGCTATCGGATACATTTACAATGAAATTTGATATCTTGCTATGTATGTGATAAACAACGCTGGAAGATTCTTTATCACTGTAAATAATAAATAAAATAAAAAATAAATAAAGCAGTATTCAAATGGTAATGTTAAGTAGATTTTATATTGTTCTTAATAACTATAATTTTACATTGGTAGAAAACAATTACATGTGCTAGAAGCATGAAAACGTCTTTGAAATAATACATGAATTTCGTAAGTGTTAGATGGAGAAGCTCTAATTCGGTTTCTGAAATTTTGTTAGTATACAAAACTTAACGCTTCCATTTAGGATACACGACTTTTATAAATGATAAAACATATATGCAATTCATTTTATCTTAACTTTCAGTTTTCAATTATTCTTTTTTCGTCTGTCATTAAAAATTTTCAGTGTCTTGTGTGACACAAACATTTTAAATATCCATTTTGTATGCACATTGGTGCAACTAGATATAAATAGATATAGTCATCATCCTTTGGCCCCCATCTTTTCGGAATCTCTAGTTTAAAGTATACAAAAGTCTCTCTTTAATTTACAGGTTAAATGTCAGTGCTTCCAAGATGACGTAACTAAGCAATGCTGAAATACTCGGAAATACCTAGAGACATATCCGGCGACAGCCTTTCCACCCTTAGAATTTCAGAGGTGAGTATGATAGATACAATGAATAGCTAGTGATAGAAATAACGACACCCAGTATTAATTGTTTTATTTGATTAAGCTTTGCTGTAGGTATATGTTTTTAATTTTTTTAATGGTTACCGGGCAAAGAAATTTTTGCTAATATGGGGATATGATTTTACAATATCMACGAATTGGGCTTACACACAAACAAACGTGTGTTTCAACGAAATTATTTWAATCTAAATCTCTACGATGACAAAAAAAGACAATCGATAACATAGGGTCAACCAGTATGTCACAGACAATGTACTCTTCTTTTGTTTGTTCAGAGTAGGCTTACATCGATCTGAAACGTTAAAAATATATCAGTTTTGCTTAAAACTAAAACTAATTTATTACTGTGGGTATCTCAAAATTTCTGTGTATTCGTTGTTCAAATGTGAAATAAACACAATTTCTTTATTATTTTTTCCATGTTACTTGCTATTCAAACTCCTCATCTTTTTGCAAGCATTTTTAATTCCTGTGGAGCTCTGCCGTCATTGTAATGAAGCAACAAACCGTGGAACATAATTATTTATGTCTAAAACTCGTAAAGCGTGAAGCGACTATGGTTATTAATTACCTTCTTGTGCTACCGGCGATGCTTTTGGATTTTCACTTGTACCTACGATGGTTCTGTTACAGGGATTGCGTAAATCTGGGTCGACGGTTTCTATTTTATTGCACGGTTTATTCGAACGTAATCGGCGGTATTTTTTTAAATGATGAATTAAGTTGGTTAACTTTCGATTGCTTGCTTATACGTCTCTAAAAGTTACGCCATTCCACGTCTTTGCTGGTTGAAGGTATAATAATGCTCTTGTAACACAGGTGTAGATAAATAAATAAAACCAATGAACAGAAGACTGATAGAATATTTATTTGTTGTGACAATAAAAATGAGAAATTATTGATTCTTTAGAGGGAAGCTTATTAAATTTTCAGAGTCAAGAAGATTGTTCCACCATCGGTTCAACGACTGAAAGCGATGAAGATACAAAAAAGTCGTCTGTTAGACTCACATGCCAAGCGGAATACAGAAAAAACGGTAACTTCCTGAAAGTGTCTCCTGGACACTCAGGTGGACCTGGACCTCCTTTTAGTTATTACAATTATGGGTAAGAAGCACCGCAGGACAGTAAGAGAGCTGGTGTTAAAATACTGTTTACAGGAATGGAGTACCTGCTTACATCAAAACTCAAAGCCTACCAAACCAGAAACTCATTGCCAAAAGTTGCACCCGAAGCTATAGTTGCGTTATACCTGACCCCCTCCAAGTTACTGCTGAAGACTTTGCTAACCAATTGACTTTGCTTGACCTACCTCCTTTTCTTGCTATTCAGCCGGACGAACTGACCAGTTGTGCTTGGAATAAACGGAATAAATTGACTGTTGCACCCAATGTTGTTGTATTTACCAGAAGATTCAATCATGTAAGTACATTTATACAACATTTGATCAATATTATCAATTAAACAAGTCAAACTTTACATTAAAAGTCATTGAAAAACGTTATCTTATCGCTTTGTGGAAAACAGTTATAATAGGAATTAAATTCCTTTGTCTTCTCTCCTCTAGGTTAGTTTTTGGACAGTGCAAGAAATACTCTCAGGTTCTACCCCCAAACAGCGTGCCGAACTGATGACACATTTCATCAAGATAGCGAAAAAACTCTACGATCTCAACAATTTACATTCGCTTTTCGCTATAATATCCGCCTTACACAGTGCCTCCATCTACAGGTAACATAAAAATATTTTTCTTTGATTTTTGTCCTGCAACTGTAAGTTTTTAGGCTGTCAAAAACATGGGCGTGTTTATCTAAAAAGGACAAACAGACCTTCGACAGGTTGGCAGAAGTGTTTTCAGACTCTGACAATTGGTCGAACCTAAGGAACCACATTGAAAGCTTAAAACTGCCATGTATACCTTATTTAGGTGGGTTGACATGTTTATGTAACAGTGTAGCACGATTTTTTCGATATATATTGATTTTCCAAGATAAAGTTCGACCTGGGGGAGCAACTCTTCGAAGATGACGTCTATATTTATGACTGCGGTTTAATGGATATCCGTTAGTAGCAAGCTTGAAGTAAATTCTGACTTGATCTGGTGACATCATCTTCATAGATGATGTTGCTATATTTGTCTGAAATTTAGCATATTTCTCATAGTTCCTAAATTAGAGTAAATGTATTCAMTTTCCGCCGACATCATCTCCATGGAGTTCCATCCCTAGATCATTGGTTGAATTCCCCACATCATTTTTATTTCTTCATCTGTTGAAGGCTGTTTATTTGGTTTTGTGTCTTGTTCACGTCATCCCTAAATCATTTCTCCAGTTGAGCGACCTTGGAGGAAGTACCCCTATGGAGATGGTGTGGTTATTTTTTTCCTAAACTTTGCATGTTGCCTACCGCAGCTACTTTGGAGTAAATTTTGTTATTTTCCGCCGACATCATCTCCTTGGAGTTCATCCCCCAGGTCATACATTAAAATCCCTGCATCATTTCCACTTCGTTTTTCTGTCTAGGTTTGTATTTAACTGATTTGGTGTACATTGACATGGCTCACCCCCACTCTGGAGGACTGGAATCTCAGCAACGCTCCTCGAAAATGAACAACATACTCAGGATCATCTCGAATTACCAGCTCTCTGATTACTCACATTTGACAACCCTACCTCACGTGCAAGACTATCTCAACTCGATTAGATACATTGAGGAACTACAGAAGTTTGTCGAGGATGATCAGTACAAGTATGCGCTATACTGAAACAAATAAATTCTTTTCCAACGTGATTTTTCTCCTTTTAGATTGTCTTTGAAGTTGGAGCCGCCTTCGGCAGCACCCAGTTCATCGAGTTCAAAGGAATCTGTGGCAGCCGATGCTGTTGCCATAGCATCGCTCAATTTATCTCCCGCAAAGTCTTCCGCTGGCTCTCTACGACTTCACTCTGTAACATCAGGGGGTAAATTTGTTCCAGGCCATCGTAAATGCAGAAGTTTGGGAACCAAGTAAGTTGAAGTGAAGTAAAACATAAATTTCAACAAAATGTTTGAAGTTTGAAATCTAATTTGACTAATTTCTCTGGTAATGTGTACTAAATGGTAGTTTGAAATTCATTTAAGAGAGTTTACTAACTTGCGCCTTCTATAGATTTCGTAGTGCAAGTCTTCCGAGAAATTTTCATAAACAGGGCCCACCATTGGTTGGGTGGCCTTGTGTAACTCCTTGGGGGTAAGTGGTGGTAAATATGCTTGCTTGATGTGTAGATAGGGAGCAAGCATGAAAAAGCTTTGGAAAAAAGTACTGCATTGAAATAACTTGAATGCATTGTGACAAGATAGGATTGAAATGTTTGGTCAGTTTTAAATAATAAAATTGCATGCTTTAAAATGATGTCCACCATAATAATTTTAATAATTCATATAGGGTGGTCCACAAGTGTTTAATTTTTCAAGATGTTGAAATATTTAAATAAAATTTGGTATTCCAAAATTACTGATTATTATTGTTGTATATTATTAAGGTATAATGAAAATATAGATCAGAGATACAATATATTTCGGGGTGGACTGTTTTTGTACTGGAGTTTTAATTTGTGATAGAATAGATCGGATTCCTAAAATATTTCATATAAGCACAGGCTTGATTAAAAAGTAGTACTGTACCTAACCACAGTGTCCAATAATGTTATGATTAATATTTTTTTGGACTTAACTCAAACAGTTTACTTTGAAAACACGTAATATTTTAGAATGTTACAGATAATATTTTTTTTAAATGGTGTGCAGGGTTTAATGTCATTCCAGTAATATTAATTCCTTTTATAGCTGTATTTGTAAAAAAATTAATAGTTGATTGTTTCTACATCAAGAGAGAGAAATGCATTATTAGCCATAGAGCGAAGTCTGGTGATTTAGGAGGGCATGGTACAATTGAGTACCGTTTCAATCATCATTTGTTTATTATAGATCTTTAAATATGGGGTGTTTTAGGCACAGCAGTCCAAAAAATAAACACCTACAGTGCATATGAGCATTTACATGTGCAAATATAAACAAGGTACATAAATCTAGTTTTCTAATGCCAAAGCAACGGCTTGCAGACCTACTAAGCAAAAAAAACTGTATATATCATTACAACTCCTATTACAAGTGAAACAAAATTTGCATGCCATTTTTAAGGCTTGGTATTCATATAATTTTCAAATATTTATGTTTTTAATATAAATTGTTCAAGTTGTTCCCAAAAAAGTGGCTAAACATAACTTTATTAGACAGACTCAGTATGGAGGCATCTATAGATATAAAAACTTTTCTTTGGGTATATTGTATGTACGTATAGTTCTTTTCCATAGTAAAAATCATCAAACTAAAATACTCAATTAACGTTTATAGCATATTCAGCAAAGCCCAGGCAACCAACTTCGCAACAACCAAAGATAATCCGAAAACCTTGCACCTCCTGGATGACTCCGTTTTAGAGGAAAACACATCACACAGACTTTTTTCTTCCATGAACTTACCGTCTCCCACTAATGATTTACCACTTCAAGCCTCCCAAAGTACTGGAGATGATTGCAAATTATTGTCGAGGTACTCTTTAGTTACATGAAGTTTTGTACTATTAGTAAACCGGTTGCATTTACAGAGGAAGCGAGGATGCAATAAATCTTGATCAGGGATGCTCAATGCAAGGTTGTGTGAGGAGAAAAACTATTTTGAAGGATGGTAGAAAGCCCGCCGTTACTTCTTGGCAACGCTACTGGATGCAGATCTGGTCGTCTTCCTTAGCCTATTTTTCACCCAAATCTTTTAAAGGGTTAGTTCAGACTTGTATGATTGATTAAAGAGAACTGAAAGTTTATTTGCAGTAGTCAGAGGGCGGATTTCAAGAGACAACCGTGCAAACTGGTCCCCCTTACCGGTTGCATAGTTGTAATGGACGAAAACTCACTTCATCCGGATATATTTCAGATAATTGATCATCACAGAAGTAAGTGGATTAGGAAGCTGCGTTTTCATTCAATTTCTCTGAGTTCTTTTACTTTTGCTTGAAATGCTTTTCATTACTCACATTTGTTTTGTCTTATAAAATATCATGGTGTTTCTTTTTCTTTCAGAAAATATATACAAATTTCGTGCCGGCTCAAGGTCAACTGCTGAACGTTGGTGTCAAAATTTGCAAAGAGCTGCAAGTGGCGAAGAAGTTCCTTTACCTACAAACCTGATGTCTTTTGAATGACTGACGTTTATATGTACATTTTTTTTTGTTTTTCACCTTGTGTTCTTTAATTATAGGCTTTTTATTGTTTTAATGTCGTTTTTTATTCCAGTGTCTTCTATTCCTTTTTTAAGGAAGTCCAAAACCACTGTGCATAAAAAATGTACTGTTAAATCATTGCCATCGTTTGCAACTGCAAAACTTTAACTTCTAGAGAAATATGAAGCCTATGCTATAACTCAGTTTTGATTGTTCAAATTGCACTATACAATAATACAAGAGACATTTGAAGGGGCATACATCATGAATTAACCATATTTTCAAGTTTTGAGACATAGGAAGTGTGACATGTTATCAGCCTAGCTATGAAAGAAAAATAACTTTTTAAACAAAAAACTTTTTTCATATTCGTCGTTAGGTGTTAAATCAGGGCTGTAAGGTGGATGGCTCTGTTCTTTATGTTACAACAGTTGTAAACCCTGCAAAATTCCGAATCTTTGCCACTGTTTATGCATCACACAACATTTGCTTTCGTATAACTTATTTTTATTACGTCAAAATAAATTATTAAACATTCCTGTTCCTATATTCACACGAGAAATAATTATTCTTCTGTGCAGTGTAGCCAGATTATGTGTTGTATTAAAGTGTTTCAGAAATTTTGAAACAAAATTTGCGTCCATTGTACTACACGAGCATATCGCAGGTTGGGTAATTTTTTTAATATCTATGATAAACACATCTCTCATTTATATAGTCACAATTTTCAAGAAAAAATCGCTGTCATCTTGTAAATAGGCTTTTTTTGTGTAAGCTCCAATATTTTGTACAGTTGAATTGTTTGAAAAATTTTATGGATAGTTGGCCCAGGTGATTGAAAAATCAGAATTCTGCAATATCATCACGTTGCTAAAAAGGAAAATTGTATAGTTAATCTGATAGTTTTCTGCAACACTTTCTGAAAATATTATTTCTTGGTAAGTATGACATTTTCTTATTAAAAGAAACAAATTACATAGTTTAATATGAAAAAATTTTTATACTTATGGAATGGAAGCCATCATGTTTTACACCAATAAGTCATAATGTGAACAATTTTAATAAAATATGGGATTTGATCTTTCTACAGTACAAATGTACTTGTGCAGAATCAAATTGAAACAAGTATTGTAAATTCACCAGTAGAATGACCTATGATTTGCTTTAATAATATTATGATACCTATTTGCCATCTATAAAATGCTAACGTCATTTGTTTTGTATGTTACTTTATTGCATCTGATCCTTAAAATAAATATTTATAATTTTAAAATCATCTCAAATGTTATAACTGTGAATAAATATACAACAAACACAATAAAATAAATTAAATTTCCTGGTAAATACAAAAAAAAACTGCTTTTGTTTTCTGAGATACAAAAGTAATTATCTCTAACACGTCATGATACGAGAGCAATACTAATATACACATAAAATGAATAAATATAGACCTGGCACTTAAATTAGACATGCTATTGCCAGTGCGATACCTAATCATTCTTACTTTTACTGCCTTTAACATGCGTCCACCATATGCTAGCTATAAACCTACGAACTAATCGCAGAAGCATAAGAAGTGCACTATACACTAGATAAATTACAACCGATAGAAATACCAGTACATCCAAATAGTAGTACTTGTAAAAGGGGACATCTGCAGTCGGACTTCTTAGATGGGCTGCACCTTTATGTCGAATAACATATTCCGTCCACCACACACCCAACTCTAATCCAGACAGTTGTTGATCTGTTAGAATTCTTGAATATTCTTCAACTGTTTCTTTATATCTGTCAACAACAACTAATATTGTTTACTAAATACTAAAAAATTATCCTGAAAAGAGTATGGGTAACGCTTACAAAAGAGACTGCATTGTATCTATAAGTTATGACGTATAATAGTATGCTGTAAAAATGAACGAAATAAGGAACATATCATTCAAAATGCTACACAAAAGTTCAAATCAAACTTTTTAAAATTTGAAGTTCGGCGGCAATTTTGTTGTTTTCACTAAAATCCCTAGATAATTTCGAGACTTTACTTTAAAAAAATGTCAGTAAAAGAAACATTTAGCGGCGTTAACAGACAGTTTTATACATAGGTAATGCTGAAATGGAAGTGATTTATGTTAGTTAACAAGGTATTCATTTATTTGATTATTTGTTGCTAGTTCATGTCTGTTACTTTCAGTTTGAATTACAGTTGGCGACAGTGGCAGCCTGGGCGTGCTTACCTGTGCCCTCTTTGATTTTAACCAGTAAAACGACGAAATTCAAAATGCCGGTTTTGTTAAGTTATTAATGATTGTTATTGCGTGCTTTTAAGTGTTTTAAGACACATTTGAACTGTGAAGGTMTTTATTATAGAAAAATACGCGAACATAATGGTTAGAAGATGAAACTATGGAAGATAATTGTAGGTGAGTCTCTTTTGCGACTAGATACAACTAGGTGTATAATATTTTGGAACCTTTGTATACTAGGGTGTTGTAACCTTACCTGTCGTTGCGAATTACTTCCAAAATAGCTTCTTTAAAGGCCTCTTTCGTTAACTTTTTGAAGTCCATGGACTGCCCCAACCCTTTTGAGACCATGCTTTTCACGTTTGGTAGTTGGTCTGAGAAAAACGGCATGGCCAACATTGGCACACCATTCGTAATAGCTTCTTCCATTGATTGAAGACCTCCCTGAGTTATGAAAAGTTTTATGTTGGGATGTCCTGTAAAAAAATATGTTCTGCATTTGGATAATATGTAGGTAAATAGCATACTTAAGACGTCCTGTTGGGGTAACCATTGCTTTACCACAACATTTTTTGGTAACTCCATGTTGTCGGTTTCGTATTTCCATAGTATGTTATAAGGTAACTCGGAAAAAGTTGCGAGGATCGCCTTTCTCGTACTTTCCAGAAGGTCCTTGCTTTTGATGTTAGTTCCCAAACTAAAGTAAATGACACCTTGTGTTGATTTGTCTAAGAATTCTTGAAGATCCTACGATTGAATTTGTTAAAACTGCACTTAAGTAATCTTATTGCTAACCTTTGGCAAGGGTTTCCCGGAATGTAAATGGGCCCCGCCACCAATTGAAATGGTAGCAGGAACCAGTGGTCTTATGGGATGAAAAACTGGATTTAAGTTTAGGAACAACATACTGATCTCGCTTTCGATTTCCTTCAAGTGGGGCATGTTTTCGCCGAAATGCTTCTTGACTGTCATGTTTTCTAAAGGATAAATGTACATGCTCGAGTAATATCTAATCCAAACCCAATACAGAGCGCTTGCGATCCTTTGAAGGAAGGTTAGATCTCCAGTAAAAGGAAGAGTAAAATCGGGATATAATGCTGGGTTTGTTGGGTTTCCTATGGCTTCATGAGCCAATCCCAAAGCGTCTAGAGGCACCACTCCGATGAAGGGACAATCGAATCTCTTGCTGAAAGCTACCATGGTTGGGTAGATGTATTCCACCATCACCAAATCGAACGTTTCGTTTCTGTCTTGAATCAGTTGTTGCACTTGGGGGTGCGATAACTCCTGCTCCATTATATCGTTCATCATGGCCAAGTAGATGTCAGCGACCTGCAGGAAATTGCTGCTGTAATCGTGCACTTTGCTTGTGAACTGGTGCTTTTCATTCCACAGTTGGTAAGCAAAATTCCAATTAATTTCCGTGATGTTGGGGTAGCTTTTGTCGTTCATTGGGTCCGTTGTTAAAAGCGTGATTTTGTGCCCTCTTAAAGATAGCTCCCTCCAAAGCGGCCTGAAGACTATTTGATGGCTGTATGATGGAGTGGGCATTACAGCCAAAATTCTCGCGCCAAACGCGATCTTGACGGAAACGAACAGCACAGCTAAAGCGAGCATTTTTACTTCATACTGAAGGGTATCGGCGTATGCAGTTTAAATATTAAAGGAGTGAGGGTTGTAAAAAAGATAATGCTGTTTGTTTTCGACGAATCAGATGAAAGAGACACGTAGATAATTTATACGATACCTGGATTAATTCAACGTAAATATGTGTGTTATGAGCTGGAGTGACGATAAATTTTACTATTCTAGGGTTCTCTTGGTCGTTAACGCATAAAATCTCAGATAAATTGACGTAGGTGTTTTATTGTTAACGCTCCGGTAGTCAAGGATTTTCAGGAAGAAGAGCACAAACTATTGTTTTGTTATAAGTTGATATTGCTTAAGCAAACTCAAAACTACGCAGCATGGATTACTATGATTATAGCACTGTTTGGGATACACCACAAATGATAACAATCAACACTTTATATGGAAGTGTTACAGTGTTGTGGAAATCCAGCAACTGGTTACTAATTTCCGGCATTCATAAACGTTTTTAACATGAAACTTATAAACTACGGTCTTACCTTCTCAGGGGATAATATTTATTGATACAATATTATTTGATATTTAACGGCTGTTACATAAAAGACGATTTTGACGTTTTTATGTTAACTATTCAAATAAATATTAACTGTCTGCCGTCTTTAATGTAGAGGGTAGATATTTTTGATTACCTTTTTTAATTTTTGAGTTATGGCCGAAAATTAAATTTGAAAAGTATTGATTTAAGTAGTCCCTAACTAAATCTGCATTGTGGCAAAGAGCTCCATCTTGCTGGAAATAAATATCCCTTAACTTTGTAAGAGGAATATTGTTTAACAGTTTCTGGAGACAGATATTTAATGTATTAAAGTATCTTCGGGCATTTAGAATACCGTTAAAAAGTGGTAAATCAATTTTGCCCCCAAAACAAAACATAATACATTGAAGCAAAATCTTCCGTGGCGTTGTCGCGCTATAGTGATATGCTGATTCTTATTTGACCAATCACGAACGTTTTTACGGTTGAAAATAACATCACAACTTATGTGGTACTCGTCAGACCAAATAATGTTCCTTCCAGAATTGTTATACTTTTGTTTGTATTTACTAAGTACCAATTGCAAAATGCGGTTCGTCTTTTAGAATCACCGGTATGTAACTGATATATTGATGTTTCTACAAAAAATTTTGAGCGCGTGTTTTTGACACCCCAACTTCTTATGTTTTCGGGTTCGTTTCTACAATTTCTAGAACATTTGTCAGATCATTTTCGCGTTTTTTTTTCATAAACCATCGGTCGGGGCTTTCAAAATGATCCGTAAGATAGTAAATTATTTTTTAATCTTAGAGTAAGTCATTTTATGGGGTTGCTTCCCCTCGGGAAACCTTAAACTGATCAAAACAAATGTATAAAGACACTACATCGCATACCTTTCTAGATTTACTTCTGCAGACCATATCTAATCGTTCTATATTTATAAATCAGGCGTTGGCCATTGTTTCAGTATTTACTTGTTAGCATGCACACTTCCGTAAATTACTAAATACATAATGTATTGAATAATCTATTGTATTTTCCAATTTTAGATTTGATGTAGATATTAGTCATCTGTTTGTAATATTTCCACCAAATTTGAAAAAGTGGCAGTAACTTTTTTATTTATTAAGATAAATATGGAAAGTTATAGGTATATTTTTGAAAAGCACAAAATATATTCTTTTTTGATTGAGTCATAATCAGCTCTGGTTTTTACCTAAAGAAAAACTAAAAAAGTTAATCAAAATCTGTTTTGTCCTGTTAATTTATTTAAAAAATGTAGAACAGGGTCATTCCTCTAGCTTAAGTAATACAAATTATATTTAATATCTTTTAATGTGTTCAGATCCCTTGCTTCCTCAGCTTCCTAATCAGGTTTATTATCGGAACGACGTTAAATTGCAAAAAATGCGTCTCTCTGTATATGTATGTGTCGTCTTTCAGATGGACGATAAAGGCAGATTCAAATTATGACTATTTAAATTTTTTGAAGGGTGCTAGAAGAATGCAAAAATAACTGTATAATTAAGATAATATTTGGTACTCTTTCCAATTAAAATTGACCAGCACCTTTATCCAAACTTGGGATAATGTCGAAGATTAAGAGGGTGTAAATTTTAGTTGGAACTCTCTAAAAAAATCTCAAGCGGTAAATGATGTAGGTTTTTGCACCCTATTAACTGACTAAAAAGAATCTTTTGTACGTTGTTTAATAACATTGATTTCATGAAAGTAAAAGGACTGAAAAAAGCCTATGTGGAGTTTTCCAGTATCTTAATTTTATATGTACTTTAATTGTATTATAGCTTTGCTTTATAGTTATTTGTATAATGGTTATTTTTGAGGTTTTGTACAGTATTGACATAGGAATGCCTTGTTTGGTTTTAATGTGCAGCTTTTTGTTAAATAATATCCAGTTGGTGCCTTTATAAATGTCATTAAATCTGAATCAAATTTTGATTACTCTCTTGGATTTGTTTCTTATAAAACAAAACACAAGATGATGACTGTTAAAACATCCCGACATACCGCGTATTTTAAATAGTGTACATTTATAGCGATATTTATAAAATAAACTTTCTTGTCATTATAAGTAAGCCAAATTAATTGAGAAATAAGAGCATACTCGTACATGAAACAAACAGTCTGTAGTTTTTAAACGGTTCGTTTTACTTATTGATGTTATCATAAATTAATTTTTCTATGGGAAGTTAAATGAATAATTCTTTTAATAATATGGATCATATTATTATCATTTCTAGGATTTGCGTTCGCTTTGTGATTTAAATTTGAAATAGAAACATTTTGTGTGTTCTAGAATGAATTTAGTTCTCGATTGCACCGAGACAATTTTATTAACCTGAAATGTAGATACACGCAAATAAAACTCAAGAATTTTTTATTAAAAAAATTTATTGCTAAAGCTCTTTTATCACAGAACATAATTTGGCATTGGAAATTTTACTAATTAACTGTTGTAATTGATGGATCTTTAAACTAATCAGTCTCTGTAGATGGAAAGGTGGTGATTTAAGGAATTTAGTCCACTTCTTCTATCGTTGGTCCTGATCCTCCCTGGGCACCACCGAATCCTCCTGCCTGCTGTCCGCAACTTCCTCCAGGCATACCACCTCCCATACCACCGCCCATTGACTGGCCACCGGCTCCATGGAGTTTGCTCATGATGGAACTGCAAACTGAGATCAGCTGCCGCTCTTTATCTTCGTACTCTTCTTTCTCTGCCAAGGTGTTGCTGTCCAGCCATCTCAAGCAGCTGTCGCATTCGGACTGCGCTCTTTCTCGGTCTTCTGGACTTAGTCTGTCACCGGCTTCGTTGAGGGCCTGTTTCACGCTGAAGATGTAACCCTCCAGTTTGTTGCGCGCTGCAATTCTCTCTCGTTGTTTGTCATCTTCTTCCTTGTATTTTTCAGCCTCGGATACCATGCGATCGATGTCTTTCTGCGATAGCCTTCCTTTGTCGTTCTTGATGGTGATGTTGCGAGAATTGCCGGAGCTCGTGTCCTTCGCAGATACGTTCAGGATTCCGTTGGCATCCAGGTCGAATGTCACCTCGATTTTAGGGACTCCACGTGMTGCAGGTGGAATACCAGTCAAATCGAAGGTGCCCAAGAGGTTGTTGTCCTTGGTCATGGCCCTCTCACCCTCGAAGACCTGGATCGTGACCGCTGGTTGGTTGTCGGAGTACGTGGTGAACGTCTGCGTCTGTTTGCATGGAATGCGGGCGTTTCTTTCGATGATCTTCGTCATTACACCTCCAGCTGTTTCGATACCCAGTGACAGTGGTGTCACGTCCACCAGGAGGACGTCTTGGATCTTCGAGTCGGTTTCTCCGCTCAAAACAGCTGCTTGTACCGCTGCACCGTAGGCGACAGCTTCGTCTGGGTTGATGGACAGGTTAAGTGTCTTTCCGTTGAAGAAGTTCTGCAGCAAATTCTGGATCTTAGGAATTCTGGTAGAACCACCGACCAACACGATGTCGTGGATTGATCCTTTGTCCATTTTGGCGTCTGCCAGGGCCTTCTCCACAGGTTGTAGTGTGCCTCTGAATAGGTCAGAGCATAATTCTTCGAATCGTGCCCTGGAGATCTTGGTGTAGAAGTCGATTCCGTCGAAGAGGGCGTCGATTTCGATGGAGGCTTCCGTACTGGATGACAGTGTACGTTTCGCCCTCTCAGCTGCAGTTCTCAATCGACGGATGGCCCTCGGGTTCGTTCTCAGATCTTTCTTGTACTTGCGTTTGAATTCCTCGGCGAAGTGGTTGACTAGTCGGTTGTCGAAGTCTTCACCACCGAGGTGGGTGTCACCTGCAGTAGCTCGGACTTCGAACAACGATCCCTCGTCGATTGTTAGTATGGAGACGTCGAAGGTGCCACCACCCAAGTCGAAGATGAGGACGTTTCTTTCTCCCTTCAAGTTCTTGTCGAGGCCGTAGGCGAGGGCTGCTGCCGTAGGTTCGTTAATTATTCTCAATACATTCAAACCTGCAATTGCACCGGCGTCTTTGGTGGCCTGACGCTGTGAGTCGTTGAAATATGCAGGTACTGTGATTACGGCGTCTCTGACTTTGCAGCCCAAATATGCTTCTGCCMTCTCCTTCATCTTCGTGAGGACCATCGAACTGATTTCTTCTGGCGCGAAGGTCTTGGTTTCGCCCTTGTATTCCACCTGGATCTTCGGTTTACCGCAGTCGTTCACTACCTTGAAGGGCCAATGTTTGATGTCTTGCTGGATTTTGGGGTCGTCGAATTTCCTGCCGATTAACCTTTTCGCGTCGAACACCGTGTTGCTGGGGTTCATCGCTACCTGGTTCTTCGCAGCATCTCCGATGAGGCGTTCGGTGTCGGTGAACGCGACATAACTAGGTGTCGTGCGGTTGCCTTGGTCGTTGGCGATGATCTCCACTTTTCCTTGCTGCCACACACCCACGCAGGAGTATGTGGTGCCCAAGTCAATACCGATTGCTGGTGCTTTTACCATTTTGTCTGTTGTTTGCACTTATTCACTATTATCACACTCAGTAATAACAATTTGTAGAAGAGCTTTGCTCGTTTATCGCTTTGCGTCGCTTTCGATTTGCTTCGTTTATTCGTATTCACTGCCGCTGCGGGCGCCGCGTTTCGCTTTTATAGTCCTGGGGTCCCTGTTCGTGAACAGCCTCGAACATTCTCGAAACTTCACGTGCGTTTGGGGTCAAGCCTGGAATGTTCCGTTTCGTTTTCGTCCGTCACTGGGCCAAACAGAATTCTAGAGCGTTCGGGACGCTCTCGAACAGGTTGTGTTTTATGATGAGCTTTGTTTATTTTCAGAACTAGGTGCCAGACTGTGATTTTTTAAATTGGCAATATAATTGACATTGAAGTTAAAAATAGGGAATTTTTGGGACTAGAAGGTTCGATGCCGAAATTAACTTCGCGAAAACTGGTCGCACTTTCATAATAATTAATTAAGCTACTATAAAAAAGTAGGTAATATGGTTTGTACCTATTTTTCATTGATGTAATTTGAATAAACGTGTTGAAAAGTAAAGGAAAAATAGTATGCAGACGTACTCGTAACGTTTCTGAATCGTTTAATAAAATAAAACTAAAACTCCATGTAAAATTGATTGAATACTATCATATTTTTTTATTATTACTAAAAATGATAGGAAATGAACGCAACGATCATTAACGTTTACAAACGTTATAAGTTTCAGTTGTTACAGTTGTCTAAAAAAGCAAGTTAAAACAAGAAACATAATTATTATCAGGCATAGCGTTTTGAAGTAATATCTTAGAATTAGGCCTCAATCAAGAAAATCGATCTACCCTACTTTTTTACGTTTAGAAATTGTATTACATATACTGCTACATGCTTTTAGCAATGGAATACGCAAACTGTTAAGATTACTGTTGTTAAAACAATGCATTTGATAATAATTTATAAATAGACTTTATCCAAAAAATTATTTCGTTTATGTCCGATTTCAAAGATAAATTGTATATACAAAAGTAGATGATTTTAAAGACCGATCAGAAATGTTCTGCGAATATGGTTTTGAAGTTTAAGCACTTTATTACGGCCCGATTCGTAAACCTCCATAAGGACGCAAATATAGATTATTATAAAAGTATGACGGCCGAAGTTTTTGAAATTGCCGAAGCTTCGAGTCATTGCAGTAATTGCAATAAGTCTTCTAAGAAGGAAGAAATCAAAGATTTTGTTCTAAAACAAGGAATGAGGAATTGAGGAATGTTATACAAAGAAACAACTCTTGGAGGCTACCACCGTATCACTATATATTTATTTTAATTGAAATGATTTGGCACGAACTTAAGGGTCATGTAAGAAGGCCAAAATTTAATGATAGCACCATACAAACTATACTATAAGAAGTGGCGAAAATCAGACCAAATAGTTGGTCTAACTGGTCCACTAATAGCTTTACTCGTTTTTTTTTGTAATTTTTGAGATATAATCTTGATTTTTTTTGTCAATTGTATTTCAGTATTTCCTAAATCCATTTCCTACCTCTATTAAATAAAATTCTATGTTTGTTAGACAATTAAATAATTGAGGGGAAGAATATACTCTCTACAATCCATTTAGTATACTACAAAAAATTATTATAGGTAGCTCATTTCTTGGTACGGTATCATAATACGAATAGCAATATATGTTATTATATTTAAAAAGCAGTTAATATGCCAGATATTTTTTTCTATATTATATGGACCGAAACCGATAAAAAAAAACGAGTGAAGATATAAATACCAGAAAAGTATTTTTCGGCCGTAAACTATCGAGT
Organism: Rhyzopertha dominica; assembly: GCA_025024175.1. Lineage (NCBI taxonomy): Eukaryota > Metazoa > Arthropoda > Insecta > Coleoptera > Bostrichidae > Rhyzopertha > Rhyzopertha dominica. Next base: position 3,215,673 of record QCXZ01000003.1, on the reverse strand, counting down.
CAGAATAATATTTTTTCAACTTCTATAACACTGGAACTTACAGAATGTGTATTTCTAGCTGATTCATATACATTTACTATTATTTCTGTATGATTTAAAGTACAAATATACATAGAAAATTTTCTTTCTTTTCGTTTTGTTATAAGCTATACCAACATTGGATACCTACAGGTACTTGTCCTCGTAAAATTTGCAACTTTTTATAGATTAACCAACATTTTACTGTATTCCTTCCTACTTGCTGTTTTATTTTCAAATCTTTTTTAATTTGAATGGATATGAATTAGTTTGTTCACTCATTGTATATAAATTTTCCTACAATTATTCGTAAACCGACAAAATTGGGGGTTTCTAGAAACTACGAATTAAATTTTGTTGTGCCCTGCGCTGTGGAATACTCTGGAAACAACCCTTATTGATCCAGAGGGTTCCAACCAATCACGAACGTTCTAAACATGTGCCAGAATGTTTCGAGAATTTTTCAAATAAATCTAAAAGTGCGGTTGGAAATTGTAATCTATTTGGTTTGTAACTAAAAAAATTAAAATCAAATATTTAATGCCAAATAAAATGGAATTAACATCATAAAAAAGAACTAACAATAAAAAATTGTCAAACCCAATATTGTGGTATACCGCCAAAATAACTCTCTCATTGTACTTTTATTTCGAATTAGTTTCGTTAATCTGCCTTAATGAAATTTTCCATCAAATATACCACCTATAAAATTATCGTTATCGGGTAACTACTATACCGACTCTAGAAAACTCGTGTAGCAGAACGGACAAATTCTGAACTAACTAGAATATTCGAAACATGGGTTATAGAGATGGGAGAAAATTGAAAATTATTGTGGAAAATAAATGTTATTATAAACTAGGTAACAGGTTGGTTCCATGTAAAACAGAGTTTTCATCCCGAAAACTTTTGATCATTGTTACCTTCACATTTGGATATTTAGTGATAACACGAAATGAACGTCTATTTAATATAGGAACATCATTACTTCTTTACAGGACTATGGTCTTTTCTAGTAATGGCATAAGCACACAATATTGAGATATGTTCTAATATTTTCTCCTCCAAATATGTAAAAATCCCAATCTGATTTAACACATCTTATTATCTATCATTTTGCGAGAAGCTTTATCAAAATATTTGCTTTAAGTGCACTGTTGCGATGAAATAGATTTAGAACTAAAATTAAGTATTTAAATAAATTAGTCGTACTTAAATAAAGCATTTTTATTATTGTTATGAAATTATCTATGGTTTTTAACTCCATGCATTAGCTACAACCGCTCCCATCTCTACTACATGAAACTGCTGGAAGCTTTCGAGAACATTCGAGATTGTTCGTGAACGATTTTGCCAGTACTATAAAAGCGAATCGTCGAGGCGCCAGCGCCAGTGATTCGAGTAATCGAAGCGAGTAAGCAAGCGAAACAAAGCGACTAACCAAAGCGCTCAAAGTTTTAAACTGCAAATAAGTGTGATATCAAGTGAATCTACAAGAAACCAGCGAAAATGGTAAAAGCACCAGCAATCGGTATTGACTTGGGCACCACATACTCCTGCGTGGGTGTGTGGCAGCAAGGAAAAGTGGAGATCATCGCCAACGACCAAGGCAACCGCACGACACCTAGTTATGTTGCGTTCACCGACACCGAACGCCTCATCGGCGATGCTGCGAAGAACCAGGTAGCGATGAACCCAGGCAACACGGTGTTCGACGCGAAAAGGTTAATCGGCAGAAAATTCGACGACCCCAAAATCCAGGGAGACATCAAACACTGGCCCTTCAAAGTAGTCAACGACTGCGGTAAGCCGAAGATCCAGGTGGAATACAAGGGCGAAACCAAGACCTTCGCGCCAGAAGAAATCAGTTCGATGGTCCTCACGAAGATGAAAGAAACAGCAGAAGCATATTTGGGTTGCACAGTAAAAGACGCCGTAATCACAGTACCTGCATATTTCAACGACTCACAGCGTCAGGCAACGAAAGACGCCGGTGCAATTGCAGGTTTGAATGTATTGAGGATAATTAACGAACCTACGGCAGCAGCCCTCGCCTACGGCCTCGACAAGAACTTGAAGGGAGAAAAAAACGTCCTCATCTTTGACTTGGGTGGTGGCACCTTCGACGTCTCCATACTAACAATCGACGAGGGATCGTTGTTCGAAGTCCGAGCTACTGCAGGTGACACCCACCTCGGTGGTGAAGACTTCGACAACCGACTAGTCAACCACTTCGCCGAGGAATTCAAACGCAAGTACAAGAAAGATCTGAGAACTAACCCGAGGGCCATCCGGCGATTGAGAACTGCAGCTGAAAGGGCGAAACGTACACTGTCATCCAGTACGGAAGCCTCCATCGAAATCGACGCCCTCTTCGACGGAATCGACTTCTACACCAAGATCTCCAGGGCACGATTCGAAGAATTATGCTCTGACCTATTCAGAGGCACACTACAACCTGTGGAGAAGGCCCTGGCAGACGCCAAAATGGACAAAGGATCAATCCACGACATCGTGTTGGTCGGTGGTTCTACAAGAATTCCGAAGATCCAGAACTTGCTGCAGAACTTCTTCAACGGAAAGACACTTAACCTGTCCATCAACCCAGACGAAGCTGTCGCCTACGGTGCAGCGGTACAAGCAGCTGTTTTGAGCGGAGAAACCGACTCGAAGATCCAAGACGTTCTCCTGGTGGACGTGACACCACTGTCACTGGGTATCGAAACAGCTGGAGGTGTAATGACGAAGATCATCGAAAGAAACGCCCGCATTCCATGCAAACAGACGCAGACGTTCACCACGTACGCCGACAACCAACCAGCGGTCACGATCCAGGTCTTCGAGGGTGAGAGGGCCATGACCAAGGACAACAACCTCTTGGGTACTTTCGATTTAACGGGTATTCCACCTGCACCACGTGGAGTCCCGAAAATCGAGGTGACATTCGACCTGGACGCCAACGGCATCCTGAACGTATCTGCCAAGGACACGAGCTCCGGCAATTCTCGCAACATCACCATCAAGAACGACAAAGGAAGGCTATCACAGAAAGACATCGATCGCATGGTATCCGAGGCTGAAAAATACAAGGAAGAAGATGACAAGCAACGAGAGAGAATTGCGGCTCGCAATAAACTGGAGGGTTACATCTTCAGCGTGAAACAAGCCATTGACGAAGCTGGAGACAGGCTAAGTGCAGAAGACAAGGAGCGGGCACGATCTGAATGTGACAGCTGCTTGAGATGGTTAGACAGCAACACTTTGGCTGAGAAAGAAGAGTATGAAGACAAAGAGAGGCAACTGATCTCTGTATGCAGCTCAATTATGAGTAAACTCCACGGAAGTGGTGGCCAGTCGTCGATGGGTGGTGGTATGCCAGGAGGAAGCTGTGGACAGCAAGCAGGAGGATTCGGTGGTGCTCGAGGAGGATCTGGGCCAACGATAGAGGAAGTGGACTAAATTAGTTTTTTAGATAGGTGTCTTTAATTAACAGGTTATTGAAACGATAATTTCTTAACCTTTGATGAATGAGTATTATTTATATTTTTGTATGTTAATTTATTGTTCCGAATATGTTGATTTTCTGTGATACTGTGAAAATGAACAGTTTTTTAAATAAATTGTTTTTTTACTCTAAAATTAATGTGTTTTATTTGATTAAGTTAAATAAATTGGGCATTTTCCTGTGTTAAAGCAAGCACTCCTATGTTATAGGAAAATGCTAAATATTCTTATTAATTATCAATACATACATACCTAAAGTATTTCTTAGTACTAATTGTCTTAAGTCTCAGTCGTCTTGAAACCGTAAATTTGATCTATAATTAGATGAATCCGAATTATACGACTAATAATGATATTTTATCTTATTCTGGTACAGTAGCTATTTAAATTACAAAAATTCTTAATAATACCTAACATAATCAGAATTATAGAATTATTCACTAAGTGCTACATGAGTTTTTCAACAGCGATTATGCACAAATTCGAAATTCATCCGAAAAAAATACACTAAAATGTGAGTTGAGCTATTTAGTATCATTTTCCTCAATGTGAATAGTGCGAAGAGGTGATACAGATATATACAGATACATCTACCTAAATATTTCGAGAACTTTTGAATAAATCCAGAAAAAGCAATAAAGTGTGCACAGCTGGAGGTGGCACTCTATTCATTTTACGACTAAATTGATTAGTATTTTGTTTAGGACTCAATATCAACATCTATCATTACTGCTATGATGCTATGAACAGAAATTGAAACAAAACGAAACTAAAAATAATTTCGATTCACTTGTGCCTTGTAAATATAATACGGTCTAGTAAAATTCTACATATTGCACGTGAAATCGTTTATTTTAGTTTGGCAAAACTTCAACTGAATTAATGAAGGGAGCTTAACAAAAATTTTCTAACTGTGTCGTGTGACTTTCAGTACTGATGTTCTACTTTCATAAGCTTGATAACGTTAGATTTGAGCGATACCTAAAACTAATAATAAATAAGTGAATTATTCGTGGTGTACGCGTGTACTATACTGAAAAATGTTAACTTTTCTCTTTGACAAAGTTTATGGAACAATAAGAAATCCTTATACATTTTTTTAAATGGGAAAATGTGTACTTGTGAAACTATTTTTAAGGACTTCTGGAAGTAAAAGTTTCTGAATTAGAAGATAGCGGATCGATGTTTTGTAGTTAATTGAAAAATTTGCGTTCGACATCTTGCTTGTGAGTTCATAAAAAGCGGATTCTGAGATGCTTCGCCAAAGAAATGCAGTACTGACAAAGAATTTGACGAGGAACAGAAACCTAGTTTTGCTTTTAGTTTATTTAATAATATTCCTCATTGCTTTAAGGTTACATGTTCTCAAATACTTCAAATTAGATTTTACGAATAAAAAAATTCTCCGGAGATATAAAAMAATTATATAACTCATCACGAATAGTCTGTGTTTCAGTAGTATTACCTCATTCCAAAGATTTAAGATTATCTCTGAGATCCTCTGAATCAAAMGTACCATGGGGTGATTTCTTTCGCAAAAAGTTGTGTAAATAATCACATATTTATATTATAGTTTCAGTTTTGATACGATGCAAGCACTGCATGGCTTTAAAAAGAATCCTAAAAACACTCATTGTGTCAGAAACATTTTCCGTAATTTTTCTTACTCTGCTTAATTAGCCTACAATGAACCTGTAAACTTAAGCTTCATCAGCTACAAAAACCAAATTTTTTTTTCGGCCTCTGGCAAATGCAATGATCTATTTTGAATTTTTTTTTTATAAATATGTGTGTAAGATATCACGGATTACATCTGCTGCAACAAATAGTTCAATGTTACGTGTTTTGCTTCTCCTACAGTTAATATACATGCTTCCACTATATTTGTTTGTACATATTTTCCATGAATACTGCCAATGCAGTGAAGAAAATTTCATCGGTCTGTGATAGGGGCGTTCAAGGTACGGTGATCAAATGAACCCTCAGGCGCCGATATATGTTGTACTTAAAAATGATAACGCCTCAATAAACATCTAGGAAAATAAAGAAAACTGTATAGACATAGCCATGCATGCGGCAATTGTTTCAAAACGAGACAATTATTCAGTTTATGGAAGGAATAAACTAAAAAGTTGTGGTAGAAAGATCATACGATCGCTGATGCTCCGAATCTATTAACAAATTATATTTAATTTGTCAATGAGCACATATGAACACTAATATAAAGGCTAAGTAATATATCCAGTATCCACCTTAAATGTGTAATTACCGATAGTCCCAAATCGGACTATGATAGTCAAAGTCCATTATCTAATAGTTCAACAGCTACTTCTTCCCAATGTAGTTGGAATACACCACTTMCGTCATATTCCACAAATTCTAACCAATTAAAAAAATGTTTTCCTTAAATCAGATTATTAATTTTTAAATTTGTAATGTTGACCTCACAAACTTTCAACAATTTCGGTAACCGCTTGCATATTTTAAAAGTGTACATGAGACTAATGTAGAAATCTCCACTGTCAAGAAAGCGAAGAGAAACTGTCTAAATATGTTGTTTTTCCTAGATATTTTTCTACCAATCATAAAGCAGCATAATTTCGAAACAATCCTGCTTCATTTTAAACTTCAAAGTCTAATTTTGTTAAAATTTATTGAGCTGTCGAATACTTTAGAAACGTCCATTATTGATCCAATGAGCGCTCCCAATCACAAACGTTCTAAGCGTGTGCTAGAATTGTTCGAGAACTTTTGATAAATCCAAAAAAAAAAACAATATAATATGCACAGCTGGAAATAGTAATCTGTTTAATTTGTTACTATAAACATGAAAACTGCTTGAAATCTGATTGTCGATGACCCAATGACATGACTACGAAAATTCGAAATGTAAAACTAAACTTATACAATACTGCACATACATACATACATACCGAGGGCTGTTGCGATTAAATTTTCCGAAATTTGCGATCTAGAACTTGTCAGAACTAATAAAGGTAAATAAAATAAAGCCCACATTGGACATTAAAAAAAAGAATTGACACCGAAGGTGAAATTCTTCAATGTAGTTTCGTATTGTTACACGCGGAAGGAATAAATAATCTTATCTAATTCTCAAAGAAGAGCTGCCAATTTTTGTCAATTCGTCCAAATTTTCAGTTCAACTTTATGATATTTTGTGTTGTATCCAAATCTTGTCGTGCTTTCAAGCAATTTATTAAAACATCATAACTGCTTAAAACAGCGGAAAATTAAATTTTAAAAATACGTCGCTTTATATCTACCTACAAAAATATTGTTTATATTTACCGAAATACTGATTTGAAATTTAGATTATAGTAATATCAGAGGAATATTAATAAATTTAAATTACTTAATACCTACACTAAATTGAATTTTATAAATAAGGTCTGTAATTGCGATTTTTTCTGCGTTGGTTAAGACTTTTAAAACAAAATGAACTTGCGCGGCTATCCGTGTATTGTTTACTTTATGATCAAAACTGAAACTGCTAATAATCAACATTGTCACGATATTTATATCGCTGCATTTTTCTCAAAATTCGTTTTTTTTTAAGACGAATTCCACTAAAGTACAAAATTATTGTTATCGGGTATCTGCTATACCGACTCTAGAAAACTCGTCGAACACAGCGGAAAATCGAGAACACCTAGAACATTCTAGGCATTGCGTGTAGAGATGGGAGAAAATTGATAATTCTGTACATCAGTTTCATGTTGATCAAGTTAACCGTTATTTTAAAACTACTGAACTGGTAGTAGGTAAAACAGGATGAAAATAGAATCCAATAATTTATTTTTTGCGACGTCTTTTAAAGGGTTGCCATTACTGGGAAGATATTATAATATGTGATGGAAATATAAAAAGCCTAGGGAAATTGGTACAGTCAGTCACTATAATCCATTTATTCCATATTCCCATTCCCATAATAAAATCTTTGATCATTCATACTTTTATAACGAAAAAGAGCTCCATTTTTTATCAGTTTAATAGTTCATTTCATTGTTACGTATTGTTCATATTGTTTTATTGCCGTGTAAGTATGTTATCCATACAACATACACGTAAGTATATTATAATAGCATTTTGATTAAAAACATTTAAGGTTTAAAAAGTTTGTTCTAATAGAGGATTACAAGTAAGGTACACCTAATGAATTGTTTCAATTATTTATATAAATAATTATTAATTTCACCTACAACAATTACTGTTATAACCGCTCCCATCTTTAGTACGTGGAACTGCTGGAAGCTTTCGAGAACATTCGAGATTGTTCGTGAACGATTTTGCCAGTCCTATAAAAGCGAACCGGCGAGGCGCCAGCGTCAGTGATTCGAATAATCGAAGCCAGTAAACAAGCGAAACAAAGCGACTATCCAAAGCGCTCAAAGTTTTAAACTGCTAATAAGTGTGATATCGAGTGAATCTACAAGAAATCAGCGAAAATGGTAAAAGCACCAGCAATCGGTATTGACTTGGGCACCACATACTCCTGCGTGGGTGTGTGGCAGCAAGGAAAAGTGGAGATCATCGCCAACGACCAAGGAAACCGCACGACACCTAGTTACGTTGCGTTCACCGACACCGAACGCCTCATCGGAGATGCTGCAAAGAACCAGGTAGCGATGAACCCCAGCAACACGGTGTTCGACGCGAAAAGGTTAATCGGCAGAAAATTCGACGACCCCAAAATCCAGCAAGACATGAAACATTGGCCATTCAAAGTGGTCAACGACTGTGGTAAGCCGAAGATCCAAGTGGAATACAAGGGCGAAAAGAAGACCTTCGCGCCAGAAGAAATCAGTTCGATGGTCCTCACGAAGATGAAAGAAACAGCAGAAGCATATTTGGGTTGCTCAGTAAAAGACGCCGTAATCACAGTACCTGCATATTTCAACGACTCACAGCGTCAGGCCACGAAAGACGCCGGTGCAATTGCAGGTTTGAATGTATTGAGGATAATTAACGAACCTACGGCAGCAGCCCTAGCCTACGGTCTCGACAAGAACTTGAAGGGAGAAAGAAACGTCCTCATCTTCGACTTGGGTGGTGGCACCTTCGACGTCTCCATACTAACAATCGATGAGGGATCGTTGTTCGAAGTCCGAGCTACTGCAGGTGACACCCACCTCGGTGGTGAAGACTTCGACAACCGACTAGTCAACCACTTCGCCGAGGAATTCAAACGCAAGTACAAGAAAGATCTGAGAACTAACCCGAGGGCCATCCGGCGATTGAGAACTGCAGCTGAGAGGGCAAAACGTACACTGTCATCCAGTACGGAAGCCACCATCGAAATCGACGCCCTCTTCGACGGAATCGACTTCTACACCAAGATCTCCAGGGCACGATTCGAAGAATTATGCTCTGACCTATTCAGAGGCACACTACAACCTGTGGAGAAGGCCCTGGCAGACGCCAAAATGGACAAAGGATCAATCCACGACATCGTGCTAGTTGGAGGTTCTACAAGAATTCCGAAGATCCAGAACTTGCTGCTGAACTTCTTCAACGGAAAGACACTTAACCTATCCATCAACCCTGACGAAGCTGTCGCCTACGGTGCAGCGGTACAAGCAGCTGTTTTGAGCGGAGAAACCGACTCGAAGATCCAAGACGTTCTCCTGGTGGACGTGACACCACTGTCACTGGGTATCGAAACAGCTGGAGGTGTAATGACGAAGATCATCGAAAGAAACGCCCGCATTCCATGCAAACAGACGCAGACGTTCACCACGTACGCCGACAACCAACCAGCGGTCACGATCCAGGTCTTCGAGGGTGAGKGGGCCATGACCAAGGACAACAACCTCTTGGGCACCTTCGATCTAACGGGTATTCCACCTGCACCACGTGGAGTCCCTAAAATCGAGGTGACATTCGACCTGGATGCCAACGGAATCCTGAACGTATCTGCGAAGGACACGAGCTCCGGCAATTCTCGCAACATCACCATCAAGAATGATAAAGGAAGGCTATCACAGAGAGACATTGATCGCATGGTAGCCGAAGCTGAAAAGTACAAGGAAGAAGATGACAAGCAACGAGAGAGAATTGCAGCTCGTAACAAATTGGAGGGTTACATCTTCAGTGTGAAACAAGCCCTGGATGAAGCTGGAGACAGGCTAAGTGCAGAAGACAAGGAGAGGGCACGATCTGAATGTGACAGCTGCTTGAGGTGGTTAGACAGCAACACTTTGGCTGAAAAAGAAGAGTATGAAGACAGAGAGAGGCAACTGATCTCTGTATGCAGCTCAATTATGAGCAAACTCCATGGAAGCGGTGGCCAGTCGTCAATGGGTGGTGGTATGCCAGGAGGAAGTTGTGGACAACAAGCTGGAGGATTTGGTGGTGCCCGAGGAGGATCAGGACCAACTATTGAAGAAGTTGATTAAGTTGGAAAGACTGAATACTTTGACAAATAAGTTGTTAATGTTTTAAAGACTGAATATTTATTATAAGTTAGCTAAGAGTTGTAGATTTCAGCACTTTCTGTATTAAGTTGTTTTTGTTAATAAATTATTATTTTTTTAAATGCCCTTTTATTTTGTTTACTTACTCATTCCGCAAAATTAATTATTTATTTGCCTTTATATACAACTTCAAATACACATCACAGCATTACAAACTAGTTAGTCAAAAGTTGTAGAAAAGCTTGAAATTAATAACTGTTTGTTTTTATTACAACTTTTTAAACTTGTCTCATTCTTAATTATTAAGGGCCATTTTCATATTCATAATTCTTTCTTGCTTCTTTCTGGACCACAGATCATTCAGTTGTGTTCATTTTTGATTCCATTGAAGATATATAAAAAAACTGATCTAAATATATAACGCAATAAGTATAGTTTCATATTTTATTAACAATAGTAACTAATTTTACAAAGAATTACATAACAACATTAATCTATACGGATTAGAGCCACTAAGAAAAGTTAATTCTTCATCCTGACCAGAAAAAGGTTGTATCCACCGCCTTTCCCTGTAATAGTCCATGCAACTCTTTAATTCTTTTTCTGTATACCCAGTAACCAAAACTGGAACAAAAGGGTCCAGATGTTCAAATCCTTTTTTTCCTAATAAAAACCTGAAATAGAAATCACTGTTATCTAGTGAAACATAATTAAAATAATCAACTTAAATTCAAGATACCTAATTAATAATCACTGTACCTTTAATATTTATCTAAACAAGCTCGTTTACTTTACATGGATATAATTTAAGTCTCTTATTAAGCTCATTAATACAAACATTTTTTTTAACTTACAAAGCTGTCATCATAAAATTGTATAAGTTTATTGTGTTTCAACACAGGCAATACACGTAATGGTGTCTTTTCACTCTTTCATCTGGACCTTGATATAAATGCTTTGTTGGTTGTAATAGACCTTGCATAAGTGAAGTAGATACTTGAAGTATTACTTTATATTACATTTTATACATATCCTCAATAAAATATATTTTTTTTAAATATTGCTACATATTTTTAAATGGTCCAACCTTGGCAAATGTGAAATGTGCTCCTTTTCCGCAACGGCAAGTTCATCAACTGTAACCACCGCAGCCGAGTTATTCCAGTCGAATTTGGTCAGCTCCAGGAACGCCTCAGTCAACGTCACCCTATCTGGGGGAATAATCACCTTCTTTTCCCCAAAAATCCTTGTGTTCGGATAGAAGAAAGCGTTATATCCATCGATGGCAATGACCACCTTGCATTTCCCCTCTTTGGCCAATCTTTTAATTTCCCTCGCCAAAATAACCACACATTCGGACGCGAACTTGATCCTGTTAATTCCATGGTCGATCAGTTCGGTAAGAGGCGCTCCTTTCGCCGTCGACTCTCTCTTGTTCCAAACGATTTCTTCCTCTAACCTCAACTCCGGCGTACTAAGTAAATTGGCATTTTGCACTTTGAAATGAAGCAACCAAGCTGCAGCATCCATGTTCAGGTCGACGAAGCCCTCTTTCCTTTCCGAGTTGCTCTTTTCTTTGCAACGCCTCATCCAGTTACCAACCCACGGAACATGTACTACTAAGAAACCTGCGTTAAAGGCGTAATGTARCACATGTGCTAACGTCAAGGACTTGCCAGTGCCCATTTTACCATATAATACGTATCGGTTACAAGGCTTGCTATAATCTTGATTTTTTAAGCAATTTATTATGTCTAACGCGGGTTGGCGCACCATTAAGCATGTTTCATTGAATGTGTTGGCCTGCATTTCATACGTTTTTGGAATTCCTCCATACAGAAAGAGTTGCTGTCTTATTTCTGGTGGTACGGTGTAAAACTGTCCTGTGTGGTTGATATTGTGGTTAACTGGATTGCTTTCCGATGTTCGAAATGATTGAATCCGTTCAGAAGGTTGTAACTGGCTAACAGACGAATACGKKTGCCTGTCGATAAATAAGTATGCTCTTTGTAGCAGTTTACTTGAATTGCAACAAGTTTTTACAGCTCTTGTTTGTCGGGAAAGCATTTTGTAAAGCAAAGATCACTTTATAACCTATTTTTAGACGTTTCGCTAAAATACAGAACTTTAATGAAGGCAACTAATCATTTTTAATAACTTACACGAAATCCTTACTTGATTTATAAATAAAATTATTTCATCATTTTACGTTCAAAATACGAAAAATGTGACTTCGTTTTGATATATTTGAAAAATGTGGTTATGTTCACTTGACAGGTACAGCGCTAATTGTCATTGGGTGTTCATTATTGAATTTCGTGCATAAAAGTTAAACATTCAACCGCTAGATGTCGCAATCAGATTTTTGATCAATCGTCAGGGCTTTTAAACCAGAAAAATTCCTACAAAATGTTTTTTTTTGCCAAATCGTTTCATTTCCAAAAAACTAATACTTTAGCTCTACCTGAAAACTATTTAAACGACTATTAAATGCTACATTTTTTACCAAAAAAATAATTACAGTTGATCCATTTTAATTTTTTATAAAAAAAACATTTGTACAATTTTGGTTTATTTTAAATGATTAAATATTTTATTAGTGTCAATCTCAGCTGCATGTTTCTTTTTTCATTTCTGTGCAAATAAATTGCTCAATATTGCAATCAGTATTGGAACAGCCTTTTCCTTAGCAATTAAGTTAATATATTTTTCTATTTAATTTTTTATGCTTTGACGTCTGAACTAAGTCGTAAACCGAACATAGCTTATTTCTAAAATTGTGAGTATTTTATAATCAAGATTTTCTTACACAGCGAGTACCGGTTTTTATATAGCAAGGCCGTGTTAGTGAAAGTGCAAGAACTTTATTGTGCCAATATTAACGCCGAGAACTTTGCTTCAAACATTCATAAAGGGACAAATAAATAAAAGGTGGTTCAAAATAGATCGGTAAATTAACGTACACTCCAAGGTATAACACGTAATATAAAAACAAACTAATCTACATATTATTAGCCTTCTGACGATGCCTATTAAAAGTCTCGCTTCTCTCTACTGCTAGAAGACAAGATCGGAAACTGGCAATCTCTGAAAGACGCTTGTAGCATTAAACGGTACGTAGAATGATGTGTACTCCGGAATCGGTGAACACTGGTTCGCTTAGTTCGCCAACTTTCAGTGCAAACGCGGCCTCCTCAAAAGGTTTCTGCATTGCACCTCTGCCAAACGGACCCAGGTCTCCACCTCTCTTTGCCGAAGAACAGTCGGAATATTTTTGAGCGAGATCGGCAAACTGCGCCTTGCCATCGACTATTTGTTCGCGATAAGCTGAAACAGATTTTTCCAAATTAAAAACAACAAAGAACAAATGTATGAGAACATTAAAAACTTTTATTATAACAGATGTATACATTTTACATCTGCACAAGGCATCCTTGGTGTTCTCGACGCGTCTAAAGAAAATAAAAGATAATAAATGTACATAAAAAGTAAAAACGAGCAAAAACATCATCCAGAATAATACAGCCTTAAGTCATTATTAGCTAGTCTACTTTGATGCTTCCAAAACATGTAATTGGAGTGTCTCAAAGCTATCTACAAGAAAAAACACAAAATTAAACTACTTAATAATGATTTAACGCAAATAAAGATTTGACATCTTACTTTTTGCATACGTTTGTTATCTTTTATGGTTGTATAGAGGTATCCAGAATGCTGAGGATACCTCGGGCAGAGGTGAAATGTATACTTTCGTTATTGGCTAGTGCTCATTAGAAAATTTTCTGATTAAGACTCGATTAATTTGACAGATATGCGATTTACATTTCACCAACTCCAAGGCTTCCTCCTTTGTTCTCGTTATGTTATCTTCCCTCCAAGAGGACGGTCTTCGCGAATCCTTGTGTTTAACCAGCAAATGTGAGCACTGTACTTGTTCGGGGCCGGAGGAACTAACGGGTTCTGCAGGTTTATCGGGAACATCCCATTGAGACTCCTTGGTGTAAATGTTCAAATAGTAATGCTGCCCTGAAAACAAAAGGAAACAATTGCTATAGCCGGGTAATAAACAAACGCATGCCGTAAAAATCAATTCACGTTTCCACGCCCATAACCATCAAACGTTCGAAACGAAATGTGTTGATCTTCATGGGTGTTATAACAGAAGTTATATGGAAATTCTTATTAAACAAACCTGTGGAGCGGCTTAAACGCTTCTCCCAACCGGCGGGTAACTGATCGTCAGCCATTTTTGACAAAACGCAAATCAACAAATATGACGTGACAACGTATATTGCTTGCGTATGCGCATAAGCTTCGTGTAAAGCTAACTTCACACGTTAATCGAGGATCGTTTCTGGCCATAGATAAGCATAGATGAGCAAACATTTCGTCTTTTGTAACTACTACCGTTATCCGACAATGCTACTACCAAATATTAAATAACTATTTAATTATATACTTGATCTACAGGAGGGGAAAGTCGTAAGCTGTTCGTCCTCATTTGGCATCCGTGTTTTGAACGTGCGTTCTCACATATTTGTATCTACTGTGACTGTTAATGTTAACATTATCTGCATCTGCATATCTGTATGAAAAAATGAGCTAGAAAAGTACGCAGCCAGTCCCTCAACAGTTATACCCGTAATTTACACCTCTATTTCTCTGATCTCCTTGCGTTGGACGAAGATCGCATCAATTCGACTTGAATAACCTCGTCCTGTGACTTGATTGGTTGTTGGGCAACATTGATAAAAGTAGAACCAATAACGTCTCGCAATTTAAACGAAGTTTGGGCGGTAAAGCGCTCCCCACGTGGAAGAGGCGCGCAGGTACGTCGTGAAATTAGCAGCGGTGCTCAGCTGGGCGGAGAGTTTGTAATTGACAGTTCAATATTGTTCGCGTTTGTGTATGTATCGTGCTTGTGTTCGTTGTTTTCTTGCACGCCAAGCTGTTGCCTGTACAGGTACAAGTGAAGTGTGTACTGTGAAATACTCAGGTTTGCCAGTTTTATTCGTGTGCACGGCTCATTTTTATTTGCGGTCGAATCCTATCGGTGGTTTAAAAAAAAACAGTGATTGGTGTACATAAATCTGTTGATGAGTTTCTTGTGTGAAAAAGCAACACAGGTGAGTTCTTTCATTTATGAACGTTTAAAAGAAATGTTTCCACGCATTCCACAAGTTATCGTTTGCCACGATGCAAGCGTGTTTGTTACACCTGTACCCGTGTTTTCTATTGGCCAAGACGTTTAGGGCATACACCTGTTATGGTATTAACTTGTAGACGTAGCGCAGTTTACCTGCTTTTGGTTGTTGTACCTGTGTGAGTCATGCGAAAGAATTTGCCCATAATTACGCAGTCGGCGTGTCGGTTATGCGAACAAAACAAAAAAGAAAATTGGTGTCTATTGTGTAAGGTTCTTGCCGGGGCAATCTACTTTCCAATCAAGCCTTTGATATTAAATCGTTCTAAATCAGAAGTGCCCTGGATATGTTCGCTGCTTTCGTCCGATCGTTCTTTTTTTTTTCGAAATGAAAGTGCCTTTCACTGCATCGTCAGCAGGCGCATCGTAGACGTTAGTTTATGGTTATAGTGGCTCGCACAGGTACAGAGATAACGATTATCAGCCCTACATTTATACAGGTTGTTACAGATAAATAAGAAAACGATTCGAAGAACAAATCCAGACAATTAGTTCTGTTACGTAATTGAATTAGTCCCGAATTACGACATGACCTAGTTGCTCCTTCAATTAACAGCGTAAAATTGTGGAGCAGGCCTCCACTAATTGTTTGAATAGTTTCTTGATGCTACGGTTCTATTCGCTGCATGTGTTACCAACAGTCGAAATGTAACTAGGTAACTATAAAATTTTGCGATATAAGAATCCAGTCATCATTTTTTTACTAAACTTCTTGTAGTCTTACGTTTTGCAAGAACAAGACAGTATCTAAAAAAATCGTGACTAAACCACACAAGGAACGATGAGTTTTCCAATATAATTTCCATGACATCATCAACCAATGCTACTGCAGCAATACATCAGACTTCTAAACAGAATATGCTCTCAGTTCATCTTACAGTTGCAATCGTCACTATTCCAAATTTTCTAATTAGATGAAAAGTCACTGGGGACTAAATCTGGACTAAAGGAATGGTCCATGATCTATTCCAAACTCGATACTTTTTGTTCATGGGGCTAAAATTGACCCTTTTTGAGAAAGTTTTATAGTGTTAGTTATCGCAAACGGTAGATTCAAATTTCACTTTAGTACTTATAAAAGGGGGGGGGGGGAAAGATGGATTAAATGGTTGTTTAATCACTTTAAATTACAATTGTAGTATACATTGTAAGATGCTTGGGGACTGAAGCTATAATCATTCGTTCCTTAATGGAATATCAGACCGCCATGATTTAATCTAAAAAAATGGGTCTCCCATACAATGTTAATATTTTTGCATCTCACCCCGTATATCAGCAAAACGCAACAGAGTAGTATTTTATGAAACCAAGATCACTTAATATGGAAAACCATGAATCAGCTGTGACTGGAAACAATAACTGCACTTCTGAAATACAGTTCCATTTATATTTTTAATTTAGTCATCCTTCTGGAGGAAAATAATTTAGATACAGGTAGCATTGAAGACTTAATCAAATAAGTTAATTAAGAAAGAAGAAAAAACACTGAGATGTCAACAATTACCAGGTTTGCAGATAATTATTAGACGTATGGCTAGTCTGCAGGCTTAAGTTAGATACGAGGTTAAATCATTGTACTCGTCATTCTATTTGTGATGCATGAAGCACATTGGCATTCACATAAATTTAGTGTATACTCAAATTTTTATTGGCACTTATAAATGTATCGATGTACTAATCTTCAAAGAGGATTATTTGCAACCACTCAGTTTTTAGAAACGATCGGAACAAGCTACAGTTGCTGCTGTATGCGGACGTCAAAGTCTAAAGAAATTAAGAGGGAAGCAAAAAAAATAAAAGTTGGATTATGCCACCATTAGAATTAAAAAGGAATGGTGGGCTAGAAGATAAGCTTAATAATACGCTTACGCCTATAGTGTAAATGCATTTTTATTGTGTTTATTAGTGAGGACGTGGCATGCAAACAGAAACAGACGTGGCAGGGTAATCATCGTGATGACACAAGATACACAACACCCAACGAGGTATTTTAGTTCGTTTAAAAAACCGTGCTGTGTTGCATAATCGCGCTTTTCGGAGTAGCCATAGGCATTTATGACTAACACTTTCAAGCAGAACCCAATGCCAACAACTTCGTTTGAATTGAATGAACTAACACATTACCTGTGATTATTATTTGCAAAGTGATGAGTAACAAAAGAGAGGAACTAGCGTACCATTCTATAGTGAATGAGGAAGTGCCTGTTAAATACATATTACAGTTTGCGTTGCAAGAATCCAACTAAATCATTTGAGAAACGACATTTATTTGAAAATAGAATTTGTTTTACTGTTTATAAGTAAGTAAAACTAGTGATTACCACATTGTCACAAAGAAGTGGTGATTGATAATGCGCCTTACCATAATGTGGAAGTCGAAAAGTACCCCAATATGGGTGAAACGCAGTCCTTACAAAAGCGGTTATGTAATGTTACAGCGTTATACGTAAAGGACCTGGAAAATAATGACTTACAATATTTAGGCATGTCGAGTAACGAGGAGGTGAAGCGCAACCCAAATCGTGACCACTACTTCTAAATTTCAATTTTTCTTTTAGATACGACGGAAAATCTGTAAGCAGTACTCTATGCACCAGGGAAAGCAACTGTAATCGGTAGACATTAGACATTTTCAGCCACTTAAGTTCAGTGATCTTGGCAGAAACATAATCAAACTTTCTTAGACTGTATATAAAGCGACAACAACTGTTCTGGATCATCTGAATCTGATTTTGTGTTCTTGAGTTTAAACATGGAAATAAAATTACTACACCATAGTTAAGCAATGACAGGACTAGGGTTTCTGCAAGCTTTTTGCGAGTTTTGAAGTTAATTATATCCATGTTACTGTATAGCAGTTTGAGAACGAAATAACATTTGCTAATGAGTAAAGAGAGGTGGATGTCAAACCGGAGGTCTTTGTTGAAAAGTAAACCAAGGTTCTTAACTTCAGAACACATATTGATGGATACACTTTCAATAGCTATACTCATTTGTGATTTAACCAACTGAGATATTACAGCAGGCGCAAAGCATATGACCTTACATTTATCAGCATTTAGTTTAAGGTTGTGGTCTATGATGTATTTAGAGATGGAGTCGAGATCGCAATTAAGCTGCTCCTATGCTGTAGTTGTGTCGCACATCTTAAAGGATAGGTACAGTTGGGTGTCATCAGCATATCCTAGAATATTAGAAAATTTAACACGGCTAAATATATCGGAAGTATAGATTAAATATAGAAGGGGTCCCAGTACTGATCCTTGGGGCACACCACTAGTAACAATTACTTTATCATAAAGAAGGCCATTAACTCGAACTACTTGGAAGCGGTCTTTGAAGTAAGACAATTTGGCACACATTAGCTCATGATCGATTGTATCAAACGCCTTAGAAAAATCAATCAAAACGAGAGCCGTGCAGTTGCCCTTATCACGCTCTCTTATTATATCGTCCAGGACTTTCAACAGTACCGTGGTAGTACTTTGATTTTTCTTAAAACCTGATTGAAACGGTGAAATTATATTATTCTCTAACGCGTAATTGAAAAGTTGCAGATGTACGACTTTCTCGATCATTTTTACAAATGTAGGTACTAAACTTATGGGACGAAGGTCACTACAGTTAACCGGATTGTTTATTTTTGGAATGGGAATAATAACGGAGGTTTTTCCATGATACTGGGAAGTAAGCGCTTTCGAGGCAACAATTAACTATGTGTGTGATATGAGGAGCAATTTTTGGCAAGCAAAAATTGATCATCTTCGCAGAAATGTCATCCCACCCAGGACTGGAAAGCTTAAGTTTAGATATTATATTTTTAATATCGTCTATGTCAGGAAGTACAAAAGAGAATACCGAGTCTTCTTTGTATTTAGTTGAAGTATAATGAGTAGTGGTTGGACGTCGATTATGGAGGTTGGGATGGATGGGAAAACGAAGACCTAGAAAAGGAAAAATGGTTTGACCTGTCCTTAGGGAAACTTGTGTTTTGTCTTTTTGGCCTTTTTTGAAGAATTGCCAGCAAGTTGGATTTTAATATGAGGAATTATCAAATTTTGATTCAATATATACGTATTTTTCAGGAGGTCATTGATACTAAGCAATGTAAAACGTATAGGAACGTAATTTGCATTTTCAATTCATCCCTGCCAAAAAGTCGATTCCCCAATCGGTCGTATCGTTTTTCACTGCCCCCGCACATCTCTCTGTTTGTTTTGTCAACTCCTTTTCCTCGAGGTCGACTTCGAAGGTTGTTTGCACTGAATTTTAGCGATGGAACGAGGTAACGTGGGCCAAATGGTCGTAAATGTCAGGCGTTCAATCGATTTATACACGACGCTAGTTGCCATATTCCACGGCAGCATCCACCAAAAATTGTGTCATAAAAGAGATGTGTAGTCCGGGGAATGGCTTTCGCATTTGCATAAATTTCGGAACGGGGCCGTCAAATAGAGGAGATAATTGCATTGGAATTTACGATTAAAGTGATGATGTTATGCCTTGCGACGTCATCCGCGATATGGAGTTTCCAAAGTTGACATTTCCGAGTTTTTTTTTACTGTAAGTCAAGTAGCAACAATTTTTGAGAAGTTAATATGGATTTGATAGAAATAAACTGTCTTTCTGAATTAAATGATTGATGTAACACCAGCCTACTACATGCTTTAGGTACATACTCTCACCTCACCCCTGTCTTAGGTCCCTCATTTTTTATACTATTCATCAATAACATAACCGACGTTATCGACATTTTACGTTCTGTCGTTTACATTAAAGACAGCACCTATATACTATATGACTATATAATAGTCCTGAGTGCGTTTCTTGAACTAGAGTCGATACAGTTGGTGTAATTTTTGATTGAAAGTTATCTTTTATACAACACACTCATAAAATGTGTCTTAATGCCAATAAAACTTACGGTTTTATTTCACGTAATAGTTGCGATTTTAGTAATTATACATGAAAACTGTTTTTTTTGCTCATTTATTAGATCTAAAATGGAGTAAGTATCTGTGGTCAAATTAGATTGAAGATTCTTAAAACTATTAAGTTTTAAACTCGATGGTGTCTTTCCCCCAGGGGCATTTGTCACACTGATTGTTACATGGTAGTGTGAGCCTTCTGGTGAGAAGAGGGCATATTGCTCTGGTATTTCTTTTCAAAATGGTTAACAGTTCACGTGAAATTTTGGATTTTTATATGCCAACTGCCAGAACTAACATTAATTGAGAGCTATTTTTATGTGATTGCGTTGTAGTTGGGTGCAAACCTGTACAACATTGATTTTAATAAACAACATTCTGCCTAGCAATAGAACTGTAACACCAAAAAAATGGTTAGTAGAGTATCGCTCGTTCTAACATAGTATGTACTAGACGATTTATGGATTCGTGTTTAAATATCTCAAGCTTAGGGTTCCTTTTTTTGGCCAAGTACGATGGTGACATTTTATCAATACCTACGAACAAACATGAAGAATTATTAAATACATTCAACTAGTGTAACAAATACATACACACATTTTAGACGCCTTGCTAATTAGATAACATTATTTTGGTTTATAAAATCTTCTGCGTGAGGTATATAACTAAACTGCCATTCTTATAATAACATATGTATGATTTGAAAGTTCTTATCAAACCAAACAAAACACCAGTTCATTTTAATGATACAAAACAATACAAATCCGCAAAATATTGCTTAGTGACCAATAAAAAAAGAAATAAAAATAATTATGTTGCCATGGAAAAGCGCTCACGCGTAAAACCAAAAAGTAGATTAAAAATGAAAAATAATCAGTAAAGAAACTTTTGTTATGGACATTTATTTCAAGTTTACTTTTTAGAAATAAATCGGTTATTCCATTCTTTTTACTAACCTTGTATACTTTTTTAGCGGTGATTTTTATATACGAGGCATGTTTTTTTAAGTAAGTACCGTTTTGGAATTAAAAAAAGACGTGCAAAGATATCGCAATAATTTTATCTTACATGAAAGCCTGTACCTTAATCTACTTTTCTACATAATTTCCGTGAATATTGAGGCACTTGTCATAACGTGGCACCAGTTTTTGAATACCCTCCTCATAAAATTCTGCCGCCTGACTTGTTAACCACTGTATCACAAATGTTTCGACTTCGTTATCGTCTTGAAGACGCTGACCACCCAGGTGTTTCTTCAAGTGCAGGAACAAATGGTAGTCGCTGGGCGCCAGATCAGGGCTGTATGGAGGATGATCTAGAGTTTCCCATTTAAAAGATTTGATGAGATCTTTGGTCCGATTAGCCACATGTGGACGGGCATTGTCATGCAGCAAAACGATACCCTTACTCAACTTGCCACGTCTTTTGTTCTGGATTGCACGACGCAGATTGTTCAATATCTTACAACAAGATGCCGCATTGATTGTCTCATTACGAGGCAGAAACTCCACTAGCAATACGCCTTTTCTGTCCCAAAAAACTGTGCACATGATTTTCCGGGCAGAAATTGTTTGCTTAAACTTCACTTTTTTGGGTGATGATGAATGTCGCCATTCCATGGATTGTTGTTTCGATTCTGGTGTGACGTAGGCCACCCATGTTTCGTGTCACCAGTAACAATTTGGTCTAAAAAATCTTCACCTTCATTTTGGTACTGCTCAAGGAAAGTCAATGCACTGCCTAAACGTTGGGTTTTGTGCAAATCCGTCAACATTTTCGGAACCCAACGTGAACACAATTTCCGGTAATTCAAGTTCTCGGTCACGATGCGATACAAAACACTACGAGAATATTGAGGAAAGCAGTCGCACAATGATGAAATTGTAAAGCGTCTGTTTTCTCTCACCTTTTCGTTCACTTTCTGCACCAAATCTTCATTAACGATCGAAGGACGCCCACTCCGTTCTTCATCATGCACATTTGTGCGGCCATCTTTAAATGCTCTTACCCATTTCCTTACCATTCCATCACTCATAATGTTTTGTCCGTAAACTACACAGATCTCACGATGAATATCGATCGGTTTTACGCCTTTAGCACTAAGAAATCGTATTACAGCCCGTACTTCACAATCGGCGGGACTCACGATTGTCGGAGGCATCTTAAACACTCAGTAAACAACGTATACAATGAAGAATCAAACTGTAATGGCGTCAGTGCGTATGCTAAATTTTATACACTGTGTTTTCGGGTCTTTATCATTGTTAATTTGTTTTGATGTCTACAATATAATAACGTGAGGTTGCATTGTATACATTTGTTGGCAGTGTATTAGTTAGTAATAAGTTTTCCAGTATGTTTACTTTTTTCTAAAGTATTTGCTTTGTTCAAAATTTATCAATATAAATGATGTCAAGATTGAAGATTGAGAGTATTTTTATATGTCATACACTATCACTATCACACTATCGGTGTGACTCACCATCTTTCTCTGTGTACAGAAACTACTATCATTACGATAAATACGACTGTACGATAAAATAAATATTAGCCTTTTAACACACGAGTTATTTGTTGTGGTAAATATAAACAGAAAATATTGTGTGCTTGAGTACTTAATATTCTACACATCTCTGCCATTGTACTTTTGTTATGCGGTTTTTTTAAAGTTTCTTCTTTCATTTAAAATTTCGAACATTTTGCTGACATTAAGTTTTTAGACAGCACCTTTCTGAAGTTCAATATTTAGAATTAAAGCTAAAAAATGTTATCCTTACACTGAATCATCCTGACTACTGTTGTTTGCTCTTACAATTTCAAATACAGTTGTGAGTTCGAAGTAATAACTTGTGACAGTACGTCATGAGACCTTGTAAGGACGTACATACCTAAGATTCTACTACTCTGTAAACGTGTAATAATGATTCACTGAGAAAAATAGCACTTGCAAGATAATGAGATAAGTAACCCAGGATATATTAAGTTATTCATTCAATTTCCCACAGTTTTATTAACAAAAAGGAAAGCGATTTCGATCAGTGAAAGTGATCATAATCAATGCAACAATCTGCACAAGTAGACAATGATGAGTGCGATAATCA
The DNA here is from genome assembly GCA_025024175.1 of Rhyzopertha dominica. Taxonomy (NCBI): domain Eukaryota; kingdom Metazoa; phylum Arthropoda; class Insecta; order Coleoptera; family Bostrichidae; genus Rhyzopertha; species Rhyzopertha dominica. The sequence goes on along the minus strand of QCXZ01000003.1, from coordinate 3,192,485 downwards.
CGACTCGTAATGTCAGTTTTTTAATCACAATGTTGCACCGTTGTTAACAAAGCTGTGATAATTATATGATTATTGATACAAACAAAGTGCGGGAGAAAATCGATTAAAGGTTCTTTCATATACAGCATGTGAAAAATCCTCTCTGGTTCAGGTTATCACAGATCTTTTAGCAGGCAAATTCCCATCCACACAGATTCCCAAACCATATGTTGGACATGGTAGAGTGCCTTCATCACATATGCATATAAAACCCAACGATTACCATCAAACATGTTACGCTGAACAGGCACGATGCTACATCGCCACCAACGGTGCTTTGACCTAGCAAATAATAGCTTCGTATAGTGGAATACTACGGCCGCGAAGCTATAGCGTTTCCGTACTGGAAGAGGATGCATATTAATTTTCCGACAGTTACAGTAATGCTTGCGGAATTCTGTAATMTGTAGTTGCGCATTTCTGTATCTAATTGTTTCGGTAAAGAGGAACGCGAAGACTATGCGGATGCGTCCATGAACAGCAAGCAAATGAATCTTGAATGGCACTCACGTTTCGAACTCAAGTGCCGTACGTATTAAATCTAGCTATTATGGAAAGACCGCTGCAAATTGAATCAATACTTCCACATCCAATTGTCAAAATGACATTTACGTTTTTATTTCTTGTACTGTACGATTAGTAATCAGAGCATTTTTTCGATCTACACGTTTTTTCTAAGACAAACAGCCCACGTGATATTAGCAAAAATATATAAATCTTTTCAAATAACACGAAAATTATTCACTTAATAAAAAAATTACAAGAGTGCTTTCTGAACAGAAATTTTCTATATAATACCAAAAAAATCGTACGAGCATGGTCCAAAATAGGTTTTTTTGGAAATATTTCGAAAATATCAAAATTTTAGATAAAGTTTCTAAGACACTTTTTGTGAGAAATTTTATTTTCTATCAGATGGTATTTTTATTTTTTGAATGTATCAAATATATTCGGAGATATTTAGGAAAAACCGTTTTCTCAGGTGACGCTTTTTTGCTAATATCTTCTAAACAGTGCTGCACCAAAAATTTATAAAAGCGAATAATACTCGCAGTTATACCACTAATCACATACTAAAACAAAAAAATAAAAAAATAAAATTCCAAAATTCCAAGTTCATATATGAAGTCTTTAGAAAGTTATCGTGTCTACAAACAAAACCACAGACACAGACAAGAAAGTTTTTATTCAAATTTTGTTTTTTTTTGCATTTACGACCATTTAAAAGCGAATGAGCGAATAAAAAATTCTGAAAATTTTTTTCGCGATACAATACTTCCCGTCCGTTGGATGTGGAAGTAAAATGAAATATTTTTGCAAAACTAGGAATTTCAATAATTTTGCATGTTGTGATGTAATAAAGTACTATTAATAAAGCAATTCAAATAAATAATTTGTATTCATGTTAAAATTAAGTATGGCCCATCCTCACAGATATCGTTCAAATCTATTCTAAACAACTGGATGTCATTACTTTTATGGAAATAATTTTACGTTTAAGGTCTTTACAAGCGTTATTCTCAGAAATTTTAAAAATATTTTTTAACCTCAGTTTGTAAGTCATGTGGAGAAAGAGCATCGTATTATTATACTGCACACAGGATCAAAGGAGGGATGGATTAAAAGTTTTTTACTATTAAGTGTAAAAAATATAAAATATTCCTCAATTGACAATCACGATTACATGTCGGGCGATATGTTTATGGGTTGGTTTCGAAATAAACGCTGGCTACCATTTGGTGCAAAAAAATAAAATTCCAAACAGAGGCAGTCGAAAACAAGAGATTATGGACTTCTTAGAGAAACATGATCTGCATTTTGAAAATAAATATACGAAAGAAGAGTTGTTGGAAGTACTAAGAACTAAACTTAAATCCCATTGAATAGATATGGGCAGAATTAAAGGGAAATTTAAGGAGAAAAAATACAAATCCCAAATTTAGTGTAGGCACGTAAACTTAGTTGAAGAAAAGGTTAGTATTAAAAAAAAGTTAGTTGGGCTAATTGTGTCCGTCATGTAATTGAAATCGAAGATAATTATCGCGCCAAACATGTGCAAGAATTAATTATAAACTTAGAGAGCGACAGTATAGTGATGAAGAATTTTATGAAAGTTACTATGACCATAATTAATTTTTAATATTTATTTAAATACGGTACATATTTTTTAATTGAAGTGTGTGTTAATTGCTATTATTATTCTTTTAATACGGCTGCAGTTTATGGTTTTCTAGTGAGACAATGCGGTAAACAACCCTAAAAGTTAAATACTATATTGAGCCGTAAAATTCTTCCAAATGTAGACAAACGTTAACAATGATTTCTTTATGGAACGTGTTTACCAGGTTTTCATCTTTGAAGGGTATACAACAATTGAACAGTTTTCTTTCAAATATGTTGTTCATAAGAATAATCTATAGAAAAGAAAACTGGCAAGTGTTCATAAACTTCAAAAGACCGTAACGTTGCGATGCTTATAGGCTTCCCTGTATATTACGGTTGTCTATGTTGACTGTAGTCTCGAGTTTGACGAACCACTTTAACTTTATGTGCTGCATATAGCGGAGGAATTAGGTTAGTTTCGTTGTGCTAATTGAGTTGTAAGCCAAGTGTAAACTTGGAAGCGCGAATTATTTACGCAGTACATGAATTTCTGGGAAATGCTGTTATAGGTGCGTTGACTTTGATTTACTAAAAGCTTGAGTACAAATATTAACTTCACAGACCGGCAGTTCTCTTGTGAGGAATTTCTGAATTTAACGTCGTTAAACTGTAATGTATACAAAATAGAAATAACTACTGTTACCGTATAACGTTTAAGCATACTTTTAAATACGTTTAGGAAATTATCGAGAAGTACTGCATTGGTAGAAAATTACCTTAATTTGGGGTAAAGTGTAGAAATTTTATTTCTTAGCATTCAAGTCGTGCACTGAAAAATACTATTTGCAATGACGATATTATTTATAAATAAAATATTATTAGCGTATCATTTGCGTACAGGTGTACAACTTTAAATTGATTATAAAGAACGTAGTTAAATATTGCTGAAATATCGAGGAAGAAAATTAACGTGGCGACCTTTCGCAGAGAACACTTTCTAAGAATGTTAGTTTTGGCACTAATAACGTTTTCCTTCCGTCATCAAGGGACTGTGATACTTACTTGGCTGAATTAGTCACAGTTGTCATTTTTTACAGACAAATAGCACAGAGTAATTGCATGCCTCACTTGATCATACTATGTTTCTGTGAATTACATATTCAAATGTATGTAGAGTTACAGTTGTCAAATGGGGCGATAATTTTCAATATCATTAAAAGTGCATTTACTTTTCCAGCTATAACGAAATATGTCCTTTGGATTGATGTAGTTATAATAATATCAGTGTCTATTACCAGTTTATTGCGAGGCTTGTGAAGAGATGGAATACCAATAAATTTTCTTTTCCTACAACTATACCTACACCGAGAAATAACAGAATATAGCATGCTCCCTTTATCTTTAACGACATGTTCCTCCCTTTACTTACTTTTGATAACCCAAATGTATTCGATACCAGTAATAGAACCGGAAACGTTCTCATCACTTATCCCGATAGTTCCGAACCGCCCTGGGAAAATTGCGCCCCATTTCCGCCTGCTTGAAAGTTTAAAGCACTCCAACATTTGGCCAAGGATGCAGCGGAGCGTTTTGCCAAATGCATGTTGGCTTTTAAATTTACATCTTGTACTGCTCCAGTTCGGTGAAGGATGCAAGTTCACGACGATCACGTAACGAGACAGCAGGTCTAGCAATTTTACTGAGAGCCATAAACTTCCTAGCTCCGTTCATGGAACGCAGTCGTAAAGATAGCTTGTGGTAGTGAATGTGGAATTCGTCTCGATTCGAACTTTTTTTTTGGCCAAAATAACTCCTTGATGCTGGTTTTACATCATGTGGCTCTGGAATGATTCAAGTTGGTTGTGCGGAAAGATCTAGTAAGATATTGAGAGCAAGTAGTTTGAAGAGTAGGTATTTTAAAGCTTTTTAAATCAGATATTTGGAAGGAGGAAAGTATAGATTTTAATTGGTATTCTTGTATACTTAATTTTTATAATACTGCTCCCACCTGCATTTAATTAATATGATAAATACAGAAAACAAAAATACACGAACCACGAGGCAGAGTCAAATGAAAGCCTAAAAAATGTTGTTAGACATCAAATTAAAATAAGTCCATGCAACGTGAAATAGTACTTAATTTAGAAAATGAGCTCTGGTGGTTATTCCGCGTTATAAACTGCTCAAGGCACATTGAAAATTTGTATTGAATATTCCTATGTCATGTCCTCTTATCGCATGGTCATTATATGTATTTCACTCTGAATACGATGGCAAAAAAGAGCAAAAAAATTGTAAGTTGCCGCTGTCCACCGGTGAAATTTGAAACCTCTATCCATCCTTTTTCTAAAGAGGTTCATTTTTGTACCAAAAGAGATGGCAAGATACTTAAGTAGAGACTAAATTGAGATACATTTTTACACTAAAAATATCAATTCTGGTAGTAAAGGTTAATTGAGCTGGAATTTATGTTCGCAAAAGGCTATGGCTGATCAAAATCAATTGATGCAATAAAGTATTTGTTACAAAAGCAATCTGATTTTGGTACTTTTAACCGACGCTTAACCCAATGAAAACGAGTAACTTATGTTTCTCTACGTGTCGTTAACCCTTACGTTTATAAACAGACATTACTATACCTAACCACATATCCAGTGTAAATAACACCATGTGAAAAGCAACTTGCCCATTATAAAAGCCTAAGTATACATGATACTCCCACGGATATCGTTTTTATCATCACTCGGATCCTCGGGAACTCGTTAATAATTAATAAGCAGGAACTAATTATGTTACTACGTAAATAAAGGTTTAAATCTGGATGCAAAATTTGTTTTTGTACTCGTGTTACAAGCACACTTAACACTTTCTGATGGCATTGAGCCTGTTTACAAACAAACTATAGCTAACAGCTGACAGTTGTCAGGTAACACACTCCCCTCCGAAATGTGCAATTTTTGAATATTTTTTCACTTTGAGGCTGTAACATAATTAGTCCACGTGGACGTGAGAAAGCTTGTCTCTATATTGCAGCTGCACTATTGGTCTGCAAGATAAGTTATGACCCCGAACCTGTCACTCTAGTATTGACAGCATATTGCACACAGACCAACCGTTTATGAGCACGGTAATTTGTCATTTGGGCAAAAGTTACTTTTTCTGGTGAAACTTTTTTTTGACTCAATTGAATTACGTGTAATTAATTTTACACCAAGTAAATTTATTACATTCTTACAACTCTGACTTGTACCCTTTACCCCCAAGTGAAACTTTTTTGACGAATAAATACTTTTATCAAAATTTAAAAAAGTAAAGCAAGTAATGGTATGTTTTATTATAAAATACAATCAAGATAGATTTTGTTTGTGCATATATTTGAAAAACTCAGAAACGTGAATTTTTACCATTAATAATACTATAATACGATTTTTATGTACATAAAGAGAGCAGCCGGTTAAAATGTTAACTCAAAATCATAAAAAAAATATTTTTGTTTCTGTAAAGTAATGCATAAAAATGACAAAGACCGTTAATATATTTGTACAGTAATGTTTGATAACTATTATGGAGCTAAGATATTTAATTTTTATAATGGCAGTGATTGCAGTGCACAAATAAACCAGAGTTTTTAATCTTAAATCCAGTTAGTTTCAGTTTTTTTTTCCAAATCTTAATTATCACTGCTACAACGCATATATTTATTGCCTTTGAAGGGAGAATGAAAAGAACTTTTAGCAAGAATGTCATAGGTATTGGGATTCCGGCGAAATACAACACGACCAACATTGAAAGCAGTTAATCTATATGATCGTTCTTGGAACCACCTCGGATTAGCAGATTGATCTATGCTATCTTTTTCTATTTCATCAAGTCCTGTTGAAGTTTTTGGAAGCAGTTCTCCCATTTGCTGCTCTTTATAGTCATCATCMATGACATCTTCTTCATCAGATTCACTGTTGACTTGGCCATGATCTGAATCMGGACCAACAGACTWGTTTTTTTGTGGTTGATCATCTGCGAAAAGRCTTCTACAAGTTTTATCTCGTTTCCGCTTAGGAATACGGCTCATATCTTTTTTTTTGTAAAWTTTCCGGAGGTTRGTTTGGCAATTTCGATTAATTATTTTTCCCTGTTGCATTGCWAGTCATGTTTAATAAAAGGTCATGAACATTTTGCACTAATCTTTTCGAGCATGTCAGTTAATCGCCAAGCAAACCACATTAGTTCATCTCAGAAATGAAGTTCTCTTCGTTTGATTTTGGCTCTGTGCAAAAGTAATTTTCACAATTTTTGTGATCACCAAATACATGCCTTGGGCAATTTTCAGTGTCRCTAGATAATCATGCCAATTGTTCATCAAACGAAACATCCTCTGTTTTCCTGAAATTTAAGGCTTTCTTTATTGCTCCTCTCATTCGCTCTATGTTAGATTTCAAACTTTTCCGCAGCTTCACAGGTAAKCCRTATGTTTTGTCGAACTTAAACGACTTTTTGCCATTTGATACAATTCTGAGACAGTTTCTCAGCAGATGGTTTGTGCATTTGGCGCACTAGTTGTGGTCCGTAAGGTTTTGTGTTCAAAAGTCTGTCGTTGTCACCTACTAGTTTTACATACTTCAGTCCGTGCATATCAATACTTTGAAACTTTCAGCAATTATATCTGATTCTATTKAAGTAGATATTCCTTTTTAATCTGTGCTCTGCACTGGGATTGTTCTCTAGCTTTGCACAATTGACGCAAAATTTATTTCACACAGTTATGTATAGCAATTTTCCTGTTTTAACCCCCAAAAGTACTCTTTCCGCGTGTGTATTCAAAACTAAAGCCTTCGAGTAGCATTTAAGATTTCCCTATTGATAAAAACAAAAGTGGTGACAGTTTTAAGAAGAGACAATAAATACAGATAGTTTACGACCCCAATGATCCATCTGCAAATTATAAAAGGATTGCAACAAGGGGTACATCTGCATACTTTACGAGCGCGAAGCTCCGCCCCGCAAAGCATTAAAGGTTAACTTCCTCGGTGCTAAAATTGTTCAAATTTGATGCAACAAAAATTCATTATTTTTGCTGCGATAAAGAAAAGAACAAATGTTAATCTACTAATGTTGATCTTGATGAAAGGTTAAAACAGTTAACCAACGTCGTGGGTATTGATTTACCATATTTCATGGTACCGGAGTCGGACAAAGTAGGTGTTCTCGTTCAATGACATCGTCGGTAACAGCGATACATGCCATTTTTGTCCATCCACAGTCAACGGTGACTGCTGACGAAACAGCACCGCTCTACACGGAAACGATATTGTTACAAAATATTGTTGCATGTATACCGCACAAGCAGCGGCCAATAACCTGTTTGTAACTAATAAAAATTGTTAAGTTTTCGATGAAGTGGTCATTTTTGAAACGTGTGATATGATCATTTACAGCTTTGGAGAATAATAAAAGTTTCTTTTTGAGGAAAATAAAATAAAGAACAATATATTGTGCTTCCAATTTTAAAAACATTAAAATGGTATCACAAATTCTGTAGTTGGCATAGAAGTTCGAAAAGGACATTAAATATTTTAGTCAAGTTTGCCCCTCGAGTTCATAATAATAATAATAATAATATTTTGCGTGTAACTTTTGATGAAAAGAACAATATGTCTGCCTTTATCGATTATTTTCCCTTTTTTGGGTTATAATCTTGGTATGAAACTGTTTCCATTTTCCAACATAATCGATATATCTCTAAAAATTCTACCAACTGGAAATAACGCTGGGTAGAATGCAACGTGTAATTGCAAGTTACTAGGCGTTGTCACACTTCACTGACACCGGAAAATTGTGATGAAAGTTTTTATGCAACAAGTAAATCAGCAGGCGCGCTGTGTTGAGAATTTCCGTGCAAATATGTTTCTGGCGCATAACAAATGCATATGTATTCATAATTTCCTATTGCGTAGTCTTTCATTATAAAACCGAACACAGTTATTTTCTTGGAATGATGCAAAACTGGTAAAACTGAAAAGTTCAAGAATTGATGATTTTCTCGACACTACCAAACTAATTTGTAATTGTTATGACATTTCGAGTACAAAAATATTCTATTGGGAAGAATGAGGTCAGTGTTGGTTTGTTACACTAATCAAACAAGAGGGAAATCTTCCGGAAAACCGTTATGGAAGCTGTTTAATACGAAAAACACTGCAAAACTTTGTGGGCAAAGCCGCCACAGATGAAATTATAAAATATTATTAATTATTGTTACATTTAATCTTATTCTTGCTTGTTCGTAGCAAAAATTATATTTATTACAGTGGAGGAAAGTATCTTTTATTCCCTCGGTGGCTGCTTCTACCACGTGAGCAAAAGACTCAAATTCCTCCCTGTATGTGATGACTGAAAATTGTTAGCAATTCTTGATGCTTGTTTGCGGATATTGCCAAAACTAGGTCATCTACATATGTCACTAGAAAAGGAACTTTAAAACTTCATTTATGTAAACAGGCTGATACAGTTGATCCATTACATACTGAGCTTTACTATCTATTGGAGTACCAAAAAACTATCTATAGTATTAAAAATGCAACTAATAGTTTCTAAAAATATACACAGTGTATAAAATTTCAATGTTCCTTTATAATATGCCATTTTTGTGTTATTACTTTTTTGCGGAGATCTAAAGGAACATTTGTAAAAAGTTAGAAAACATTTTAGCTAACTAAACAAGTTTTTGATACGAGTATAATCGGGACTATTTTAATTATAGCCCAAAATTAATATTTCTAACACTATGTATTTTCAGGCGTAAGATTTTGGTATTATACAATTATAACTGATCTGCTCTTGACTCTTATCTTTTTGATCATCTGATTTGATTTATTTTGTAATGATACTGTGGGGTCAGATGGAATCGAAAGATAAAAAGTTTCTCGTCAAAGAGGTCTGAAGATCTTTCCATTTATAGAGCTCTAGTGATGGCTGTAGTTGCATTACCTTTGTCCGACCTAAAAATTAATATTTCTGGATTATCTTTTGAGAATTTTGTTGCTTCTATTTCGAATTTTGAAAATATTGGACTTAATATAATATAATATAAATAATTGGTTGTCATATCATATTTGTAAAACCATTTTCTTAATTATTTAATATTGATATTGACATTTAACAATCCAAATTATTGACGTTTCGTGCAAGGTTTAGAACTCGATTTGCACAACTGCAAAAGGCACCTACGCAGATCTAACAAGAATGGCAAGGCCAATCAACGGATTGCATGATGTTCAAGGTATTGCAGCTAACTGTAACGAAGTTTAAGTAATTAACTCAACTAAGTAACCTACACAAGGACGTCTCCTCTCAAAGTCGAAGCGTTCTCGCTCAGCGGAAGCGTCTAACAATTTTTTGGCTTAAAAGTCCACTTTTTCGCCGATCAAGTTACCGCTTCATAACAACAATAAGCATTTGTTTCTTGTTGCAGATACCAGTGCTGTGATTATGTACCACTGAAGGACAAACCGGTGAGTAAAAACGATTTAGGTATCGCAGTCTCTGCCTACGTTTCTTATTTTTTCGGTTATGGCGCCGACACCGAAAATGTTGCTTCACACGTTTAGCTTTCTGTTTGCGTAACGGCATCGTACTTTTCTGGCGRTAGCATTGTTTTAATTGTTGTGCAGTTTATTGTTCTCACCTTGACATGTTTGGGATAAACCGGAAGGCTGCGGCCATTTCACCGTMGTTCCTGAGAGCGGGCCGATTTGTTTTTGTACCTAGACAAAACACAACTTTAGAGCTGTGAACATTTTTTATTTTCATAGGAAAACAGACTTTAATTGGTACTTGTATATACGTTAGGAATTAATAATACTTCGCATTCTATTAAATAACTTTTTGGGTTGAAAGCATTTAGATACCTATCAAACTTTACAAAATTATTACAGTATTGAAATATTTTTCGCAAAAAAATATACATGATGTCCCTGAAAGGTCTTTATACACTTCTATCACATGCTCCTTAGGCCAAAATAAACCGATTTAAGTAAATTTAAAAGTTAAAATTTTGTTTTTGATATTCTTCAGTAACTTTTGCAGGCATTGAATTATTTAAAGAAAATTTTGTATTCGGGGGTTTTCTAGGTCAAGGAATTCGAATATGTTTATGTACTCTGACTACTACTTGCATGTGGCGCCATCTACAGGACTTCCCACGGACTTAAAACGTCATAATTCTCTTTACCTATTCTTTGCGTCGACATATCGGTTTATCTAACTTTTTGCGTATGGATTTTTGTCGGTTTATTAATAGTCGTATAGAAAGGGATTTACACTTAAAAAACTAAATTTTATTTACTGATGAAGCGTGTTTTAAATGTTTAGGTGGACGAAAATCCGGAGCCATCAGAGCTAAACACTTTTAACGCGAATTCAAAATTAATGTGTGGAAAGGAATAATTAATAATAATAATAATAAATAAATTTATTCTCCAGGAATGTTTTACATAAATAATTACAACAAAATACAAATAAATATATGACATCCTGCAAGAAAAGGATCATGGTCAGATTCTAAGGATCACTATAGACCTCAGATTCTGATCTTCCCCATAATCCTAAGTACATAATAAAATAAAATATTCTATGAGCGTACAATTAATCAAATATCCTAAATAAAAATTTGTTTTGTTTGGTGGCTTGAATCATAAAAACTAAATGTATCATTGTTGAATATACAAAATTATACTTTAAAATTAAATTTGAGTGTCCCTTTAAGTAACATATCTTTAATAATAGTTAACCTAGCATTCCGTAAGTTATTTGCATGAAGTAAATTAATAACTTTTGCCGCAACATATGAGTATGAACCACAGAACTGAGCTGTATAATGTCCGGGAATTGAAAGGAGGTAAGTATCTCTAACATTAAGACAATGAACATTTTTTCTAGGAACTAATTTAGTTTTTAAGTAAGAAGGATTGCCCTTCTTTACTATGTGGATACACAATTTACAATAGTGAAGGAAAGTTTGTTCGAAGACCTTTAACCAGCCGATATCATGAATAGCGCCACTTATATGATCCCTCCTTCGCAACCCGCAAATAAACCGGGCACAGGAATTTTGTATCCTTTGGAGCCTTCTATAATTATATTTTGTAATACAGGGGCTATATACTAAATTGCAGTACTTTATATGAGACATTACAAGTGCTTCCGATAAGATGCGCTTACATCTGAAGTTTAGTATTGCTCTGCTTTGATACAGAAGTTTTAGACTGGAATAAGATTTTTTTTAAATATGATTGATGTGGGTATTAAATTTCATGTCAGTGTCTATATAAAGCCCTAAATTTTTTGAAGATTCTACAATAGGAAGTGTTTCAGTGACAATGTTAATATTTACCTGGTTTATATATTGCATGCGGCTCTTTCTACCAAATACCATTACTTTAGATTTATTAGGATTAAGAGATAAGCAATACTTTTTTGATATATTGAAGAGCGCTGCTAAGTCTTTATTTATGTACATATTGCTCTGCAAAATATCATTGGCTTGGCATGAGTAGTACAACTGAGTGTCGTCCGCGTAGAAGTGAAACTTACAATATCTGAAACATTCCTCAAAACGGGAAGTGTACAAAGCAAAAAGTATCGGGCCTAAAATCGAACCTTGAGGAACACCGCTAATGCATACTGCAGGTGCTGATGACAAGTTGTTATAAATGACTGATTGTTAGCGATTGCACAAATAATTTTGAAGAAGTTTTACTGACAAATTTGAAAATCCAAGAAATTGTAACATTGACAACATTAATTTGTGATTAATTCTGTCGAACGCTTTAGTAAAATCAAGCAATACCAAAATTGTAAGCAAGTTTTTGTCAGTCGCAGCTATAATGTCATCGGTCACAGTTAATAAGGCAGTGGTGCAACTATGTTGGGATCTGAAACCAGACTGCAGGTTAGGAAGCAATTTATACTGTTCCAGATGCACTTGAATTTGTTTATACAAAATCTTCTCCATTACCTTCGAAAGTGTTGGCAGAATACACACCGGCCGCAGGTCTCCAAGGTGTTCTGGAGAATTTATTTTAGGCAATGGTTTAACATGGGCTATTTTCCAGCACTCTGGAAATTGACCTTGCTCTATACAGCAATTGATTATGTGCACTATATACTTCAATATGTATGGACAACACAGGAGCAACATTGATTTACTAATGTTATCAGAACCTATAGCACAAGACTTAATACTAAACAAGGTTTCACGGATGGTATCTTAATCTACCATGGTAAAATCAAGCAAACTACCAACATTACGATGCTTATTATTAGATAAAAAATCCAATAATTCTTGATCAGGGTTATCTTGTGATTGAGACGAGTTTATAAAATATCTGTTTAAATTTTCTACATTTTGAAGATGTTCTGGTATATTAGATTTATTATTTTTAGAATAAATATTTAAATTACGCAATTCATAGAACAACCTCTTATTACTCCTGTCACTGTCCACTACATAATTAATATATGCTTTTTTCTCAAGTTTTATTGTTTTGTTAGTTAAGTTTCTCAACAATTTGTAATATTGCCAGTGGATGGGATTACCACTCCTTTTAAATCTTTGAAATGCTTTGTTACGAAGTAACATGAGGAACTTTAAATTGTCAGTCAACCATGGCTTACTACGTGCATTTCTTGTAACTATTGATTTTAAAGGAGCATGTTTATCAAAAAGTTCCAATAAGTAATTATTAAATATAAGTAATTTGTAGTCAACGTTGTCATTATATAAAATATTATCGAAAGGTAACTCGACTAAATCAGTGTGAAATTTTTGTTTGTCAATATCAAGTAAATTACGTCGCTTAATTTGTGCAGGTTCATTTTTTTGTTTTGTGCCTAAGTTTAACGTTAATACAACTAGGGAATGATCCGACCCAATGTCGGTATGTTCTATTACCTCACAACTGACTATATTATTATTGTTACTACACAAGAACAAGTCCAATAAAGAACAGGATGTACGCGAAACTCTGGTTGGCTCATCCACCAGCTGATAAAGTGAAAATTGTTCTAAAAAGTCATTCAGGTAAGTATATGCAGCAGAGTTTGGTTGCAAACAATTAATATTGAAGTCTCCACAGCAAACTATTTCCTTACTGGAAGCTCTAACAGAAATCATGGACGTCTCCAACTGTTCGAAGAAGTTCACTATAGACATTGGCAATTTTATTATAGTTCCTGTCATAAAAATCCTCCGAATACAAAATTTTCTTTAAATACTTCAGTGCCTGCAAAAATTATTGAAGAAATAGTAAGTGGACTCTACTTTGGAGTAAATATAATAAATATTTATGAGTACAATAATGCCTTTTCTCCAAATTTCCTTATTCTACAAGGTAATCGGTTTAGAGGTAATTAATGAAACCTCACCTTCGGACCATGGGAATAAACTACTGTCAGAATGATGGATGGATTTTGGGCAAATCATACAATTTGCATGCATGCAATCGGAAACAGTTACAAAAGACTTCTCCTCATTCGAAAGATTTGAAGTTTTGATAAGATCATTAGTAATTTTGTAAATTTTTGAGGTAGGATCCCGGGTTAATGTTTGGTATATAATTCTCTAACTTTAGTGACATTTGGAAGGCTATTTTGTAGTATCTTTTATCAAGTACATTTAATAGACAGGTAGTTCCTTTTTCGTGTTAGGTTTAAATTTAATCAGGTTAGCACGTTGTTTCTTGACGCCTCGCTACTTGGTGATTTATTTATGGACGTTGAAGGCATTCACTCTCTTGAACAATTCTGATGTTTTCAACGACTTGGGTGCTTAGACAGAAGGGAATTAGAGACGTGTAATATTTTTCTTCCTAATTGAGTAGTGGTGTTTTTGACGAAAGGATCGGTCCGTACACACGTTCCTCTTGTCAATTCTTGATATCGTAACTTCTAACGAGATTCCTTTATTGTCTCCTTAAAAAAACAACCAGCCTCGTTTCTCCAACTGTGGATACACCTCGGCGTTCTCCAATTTCCTTTTCCGGAGCCCTCAATCCGGCCCGGCGCGGATTTATAGCTTTACTTTTGCAACTTTGAGAGGCAGCACAAGAATACTGAAAGCAAAGAAATCCGTCAATAACGAGAGAAGTACAACGCGAAGTGCGTTGGTTTTATTGCTCGTAACTTCCGTTTCGGAATGAGGAAGTTAAATTACTATTATTCGACTTGACCTCAGGCGTTGAATCATGAAGTTTTTATTTCGTTTGCTTGGTCCAATGTCAATGGATTATAATAAAAACAGTGAGAGGGCGTTCAAAGGCGAAATCAAATAATACGTTTGATGATTAGATATAATATTAATATATTAATGAAATTTATAATTGTAGGCATGTAAAGAGAACTTTTAAATTTTGGCTGGTTCATTTCACATAAAGTGAAGCTCATTAAAGGAACGTAAATTATTATACCCTCGAAGTTTTGTTAACGTTTGTATTCGTAAACATTTGCGTAAAAGAAATTTGCGTACCTATTCGTATTGTAATTCTTAAGTAGAGCAAATTGTCAACAGTTGAAACAGCAAAAAAGTTTTAAAGATTGGTAATATTTTTGTTTACATAACGCGTTTACAGATACGTAAGCAGTTCGTATCGTTTGGTAACATTTTTATACTTTTTCAGAATAAATTAAAATCACGCTTTTCTTTGTTCCGATGTCGGTGGATATACGAAGAATTGCTATTAATTAGTATCGTTAAAATTTAAGCAATACGAATAGTTTTTTATATTCTAAACGCTAGTTATACAGGGTACCCTGAAATTAGCATGCAACAATTTAACTGCGGAATCTGCGACTAAAAATAACATTGGAAAACTATTTTTATCATATTCGTCATGTAATGATATGTTTGTAGGGTACATAAGTGACTTCAATTTAAAAATTGTAGCTTAAACATTACTATCAGTTAACCTAAAACACTTTATTTGTTTTTTTACCATAACTTTGTATACAGACCTATTTTCGATGATCTGACCTAACTGCCTTAAAGAACCATTCAAAATAAACAAAAATGGTACTCGTTGTTTGTCTAAAGTGTACCGCTTCGTCGAAAATGTGAACAAAGATTTATGCTACCATGAAAGGTGCACAAATAATGTAATCATCAAGTAGTCATAGTAAAAGGGCGTCACGAAAGAAAAGTTTGTTTACTTTGTTATCTATCACTTGGAAAACGAGCTTCTTTGGCGATTTGTTTACACAGGGTTTCTATAAATGATTGAGCTTTTTAACGCTTTCTTGGAATATCATCTTACTTGGATCGAATAATAATGTGAACAGTTTTTTTTTCATTCAACAGATTGGATGTATTATTTTTTCTTAAACACATATCTTTATACTTGTCTTAACACAGTTGTGTTCTTTTTTTCCTACAACATTTTTATTCAACGATTTCAATACTGTCAATTTATGTCAAAACAGCCGTTTTTATACTGAACGAATTTTACATGAGTATTATACTTGAACCGCTAGTTAACCATATGGACTACGGGGATTTACAGAATAATTAATTTGAATCTGCAATTTGCTGTGAATCATGAAACCAGTTATTATTTACCCGCCTAATTAATTTGTATAAAATCGCACTGTTAATCTCATCTCACTTAATGCAGTCATGCAGTTCACGCTGCTGCCCGTAATTCTCGTTCTAGTTGTTATTAATTTTGCGCATTTAATTTTGTTCCTTTGTTGTAGAACTGTAAAGTTCGTTGATTGTACAACAGCCATAGGAAATATTAATGTTGGTGTTCCGTGGCATAACTGCGTGTCGGGTAGTTCTTTAGAACACCGTCGGTCTGTTAGTGCGATTTAACAGAGCAAGACAAATTTAATTGCCAGCTGAGGATAATGAAGCCCGTTGCCGTGACGAGCTTTGATCGATTATGCCCCTGGTCCCGGCTAATTTACTCCGAATTTTGATCGGAGTGCCAAGCTGGAGTTGACGCGAAAATAAATTTCAGCGCTAATTCGCAGTTTTTCGAATCGCCATGTTCGATGCTGGATAATTTCCATAATTTGTTATCAAACTTCAGATAAAAGCATTTTGCGTCAGTATTTTCTATTTGAATTTTGCTTGCGTTTCTAATAAAGTCTTCATCGGAACCTTCGAAATTCCTAGTGAAGCTTTTAACGATGATTTTGGATACTGGTGGATTTCGAAAGGGTATATTGAATTTCTTTTTCACTAAATGTCTCAGAAATGAAATGATCTTGACTAGTTTCAAATGAAGTTTATTTCTATCTAATTCATATCTTCTACGTTTTGTTAATTGCCAAATTAAGCACTTTTTTGGTTCGCGTATCTAGTAACTAAAAACTGAGCCGAGTTTAAATTGTTTGAATTCATGAATTTTGTGAAAACCTTCTCGCGTTTGCATTTATTTATAAATTAAATAACTGCATCAATTTAACATAACTTCAAACTAAATCTATCGAGCTGTTGTGACCGGGAAGTCATAATTAAAAAAAAGTACGAGCTAAGTGTAGTTTGATTGACATAACAAAACTAAATACGTATTTCGGCATCTGCCATCTTCAGTGGTAATAAAGCGCGCACTTTATTTAAATGATTGGGGTAGACCAATTTTGTATGAAACGTCTAGTATTATTACTCAAGATAAAAGCTACATTCTAACAGTGTACCCTACAATCGAACCAAAAACAACTTACATTTGTCGGAAATCCTTACCATTGTGGATTGTTTCTGGCTCATTTGTAGCAAAGTGCAGTGTAAGTAAATGATAGAGGTTGTATATCTGACAAAAACAGCACTATCATGATAGTGAACGTACTTTCTTCTTTCTTTTAATGATTCAATTAGATAGGCTTCACCATTCTACTGCTAGCATTTATGTGTGCAATTTTTTTGCCAGTCTTATCTGACTTTAATTAAACTGACGCGTATTATATTCTGTATTGCACAAGCGAAGTGTTTTGAATGGAGCGAAGGCAGAGGCGTACCCATAATTTACGAAATGAGATATGTATTCACATTCAGTACTTTAAGAATGACGCAACTATACACTCATATGTCTTTTGAAGACGATGATGTAAAATAAAGATACAGACTGAATATTCTGCTGATCCTTTATAGTTTGTAGAATTATATTTATAATATTAGCTACAAATTCAGGATCGTATAGTTAAAATGTAATTTTGTCAGTCCTATAGTGCTCGTAAATAGAATCTGGTTTAGCTTGAAATATTACATATATATTACAGCATTATTTATGGACATACTATACAGTAATGATCTAGATAAGTGTAGTAAACAGTATTTGATAATGTTTTAACCCGACGTTCAAATGCAGACGTTACATGAGCTTTGCAACCGATTGTACACTGTAGAAAATATCTATCCAACATCAATGTGTTGCTATAGGTTTGAGTTTAGTTTCAAAGTTCAATCTGCAGACTACACCACTGCCTAAGAACGTCATAAATCAACTATAATCCTAAAAGTGTGCCGCTCTTCCAGAATGAACTTGGATGCGAGAAGGTTCCGGGKGATAGCAATTAGAGTGCAAACCAATGAAATTAAAAAACTGTTCTCATAGTCCAACAGGAAATGAAGATTATCCTTGCAAATTGAAATTCTCCGAGCCGTGCGATTGTTATTTAAATGACGATAGTAGTGGAAGTTGGAAATATGCAAATGTTGCTCTTTGTTTTGTGGAAATCAATCGGTTTCTTTTTCGTTTGCAGGTTGGGAAAGAGTTCGTTTCATCGATTTCGAGTGAAGGTGAGTGAGTTTTTAATGGTATATCTATCGTTCAGAACATATTTTCACCAGATGATTCAATTTGTTTAATATCATACCGATCATTATTTCTAAACCGTAACAAAATGCGTATTTGAAGGACTTACTTACATTTGTTGATACGTATTACATATGTAATTCACTGTTGATCAGTATATTAACATTTTAAGTAGTTGTTTTTCGTTGTTTAAAAGAATTGCAAACAGTGTTTTCCAAATTTGGAATACGGCAAAAAATTTTAAACGCTTTGTTGGCTATGTTTTTTATTTATATTTATTAATGGAAAAATAACTGGTAATATTGMCTTAATACAAAGGAAATTAATATACATAGTTTTYGGCGCCGCAGTTCACTTATAAACCAKATTACGAATTATATAATTCKCAAATTTTCTTTTTAAATTTTTGCAAAAGCTTTTATAGCACTTTTTGCTTTTACTAGAAGCATTCCATTACATTTATACTAGAATTGCACTTCATCTGACCATGTATAATACAAAATATAAGCTTTACCTGTTCTAACATTATTAAACTGTCAACTTAAGGTCCATAGACTTGAGCATCAGGGGAGTGAAGTAATCCATATTGTATAGAATTTTGATGATTTTTATCTATATCTTATTTAAGAGCATATCGCACATAAATACATATAAATTGCAGCTTTTTATTCTATTTTATATTTTTACATAATGCTAAACACAAATATTAAATTGTTATCGAAACAAAATCGGTATGAAAATTAGTTGTAGTGACAAATTTACATAAAACTCGTTAAGTTCTTTTTCAGATTTTCTGATAAATTGAATCAACCTCTTTTAACGTTTTTGCACGACGTATCTGAAGTGGAGCGCTTTTGTTTTACCCTTATACTTAGTTACTACACAACGGAAATATATATCCGTCTGTATCAATAGCCTATGCTGGTAACATGAAAGAGTCCTACGGCAATATGAAACTGATTTGAGAAAATCTTCATTTTGACAAACATTCATGGAAAATGTGTGCAGACTTAAAGGTAATTGCAATTTTACTTGGACTTATACTGGGTTATATAAAATATTGCTGTTTTCTCTGCGAATGCGATAGCAGAGATAAGGAAAATCGTAATGATTAAGAAAAAATGGCCCAACCGCACTTTCCTTATTCCAGGACAAACAATGAAGATGTTATTTTGCCACCATTACATATAAAACTTGGTCGAATGAAAAAAAAATCACTTGACAGTAATATAGGATTTGTATATATGAAAGAAAAGATTCCTAACAGCAGTGAAGTAAAAATAAAAGAAGGAATGTTTGTGGGCCCTCAAATAAGAGAGTTAATAAAAGACGATAACTTTGATCAGCAACTCAGCAATATCGAAAAACATGCATGGACATCTTTCAAAAATGTGGTCCAAGGATTTTTGGGGAACCACATTGCTGAAGGGTACAAGTATCTAGTCAAAAAACTTTTAATGTCGTATAAAGCTCAGGCATGCAATATGTCATTAAAAATACACTTGTTTGTTAAAAAAAGTTTATGTGACGGTATAAATGTGACTTTATTTTTATCTTATAGCGATCAATTGTTTTTAAAATTAGGTATAATTTTTTGTATAATAAGAAAAAGAGATAATTTGTAGAGCACTGTAATGAAGTCATATATGCCATCGAGGAGCGGTTTGCAGACCAAAAAAAAGAATTTTTTCCAAGGGTTATGAACGTTGTGCTAAATGTATAAGCTTCAAAGGCTATTAATATAATATTTAAAGACAGAGACATTACCTTAAATATTATTTCTGTCCGCTATCAACTGAAATCCAGCAAATCCAAAACATCATCTTTCACCGGTGGTTGCTTTTTAGGTTTTCCTTCCAGTTTTTTCCATCCCGTACGTATATTCCACCAGACAACGAAAATGCATTTCGTCAAGTAGTCGTTGTTTTTCCGTCTGTGTCTCGCGATTCCGTTTCCCTCTCGGGAATTTTCCAATTTATCCTGAATATTGTACTGTTGCCGCCTGCGGTGTGCTTAACGTTGATGCAAATTACAATCTCGGGCTTTGCTATGAAATTAATGAACTAATTTTGCAGCCAAATTGGCAGCAGTTGCATCAGTTCAGCTGCATCATCGTTGCCGCGCTCGTAAAGCGTGAAAATTTGGACCGTGGGTGGGTAATTTTCTTGTAATTAATGAAAATTAATTGGACTACTACTTACAAGATTACGGAAAAACATGCTTCTTTTATGTTCGCTTCAGTTTCTGAAATTTATGTAAGTAATTCCTGAAGCACTAAAACTGAATAGAGAACAATTCGTTAACCATGACAGGTATCTAGCAACTATTTGACCAAAATTTAAACGTGAAGAATAAAATCCTAAAATTTTTTACTTACTAAGATGAGTCTAAGAAATCTGCAAATCGGCTAAAACAGCGATTTCATTTGAAGGAATTTGTTTCAATAATACAATAAGTTTTAATGTAAAAAAAACCGCTCCAAATTGAATCAATATAAACCACGTCCAAATGTGAAAATGACATTTACGGTTTTATTTTTTATACTATAGGATCAGTAATCAGGTTTTGAGCATTTTTCTCTTTACACATTTTTTTTTAAGACAAACTGTTCTCGTGAATCGTGATACTAGCAAATATACATACATTTTTAAAATTGTTTTTTCCAAATAACTCGAAAATTATTTATTTATATACTAAAACGAAAAAAATACATAAAAAATTGCAAAAATGGGTATAGTAATGCAACTCTCTTACCGTTTTTACAACCCTGTAATACTATTTACCTTTCATTTACAGGCGCAGTTGGAACGGCACGCGACCCCTCATAAATCAAACCCTCTCTTTGTGATTTTGCGAATTTCCAGTGCCGGCTTTAAGCCGTTTTAAAACTCGTTTTTTGTTTGTCTAGTGTATATTATTCTAAGTAGTTTTTAATCATTCGGTTAATAAGAGGTTTTACATCGATCGTTTTTATTTACGTCTCAAAATGAATTGTACGTAGTTTTAGATGAGTAGCAACATTATTTTGCACAAGCAAAGTATATCTAGTTATAATGAAATTTGTAATCTAACTAGACAACATGCACATCTGAGCATTTTTTAATAAGCAAAGAAAAATCTCGCATTCCTAAATATTTTTATTTTGATCTTTAACATTATTCCTGTAATATMTATATKCTGTGAATATGTGGTAGCCGCAAATTATAAACAATATATTTTAATATTTTTACAATCTTTTAACTATTGGAAACATGCGGTTAACGATTAAAATAACTAAATATGTAAATGAAAGACAAGTATTTTAAAAGAAAATAATAAGAATATATATTTTTTTATCTAAAGCTCTAAATACAAAAAAAAATTATTCCATGCATTTATTATATTTTTACAAAAAAGTCTAACAAGTTTACACCGACATAACTTAAATATATTATCATCATCACTACTGTCAAATTCTGAATCACTGCTAGCATCATCGTTAACATGTGTTACAAAATTTTGAAAATTTGGGGATACATAGCTATTTTCAATTTCAATAACATGCTTAATACAGCTTTTCCACAGTTCTTTCGTTATACTACTTATTTCTCTACGCACTAAATCTACAACACCCGAACTTAAACGCGGACATGTATTGTTTCTTCGTATTCCTTTTTAGGAGTACTCCACACTAATTCAATTGGGTTTAGGACGCAATAATACGGTGGCAAACGCTTAACTACATGTGCATGTCCTTTCGCTAGTTCATCAACTCGATATTGTTTAGGTATGTTGAGATTTTTTATTATTGTCAACAGATCTTTTTTGGTAACTTTTCCATCCGGAATTGTAATGTTATTCTTTTTCTGTAATCAATTATTTCAATTTTTTCTAGCTGATGTGGGCGTCTTGTTCATTAATTTTGAATGATAACTCGTGTTATCCATGACTATAACAGATCTTGGTGATAGCCCTAGCAGTAACTGCTTCTGAAATCAAGTTTCAAAAAGTGCAGAGTCCATGTCGCAATGGTAGTCAGCAGAACAATTTTGGATTTGTTTCGCTGACAGTGATAAGCCATTTTCCACCCATCCATCACTTCCTCCCGCATGAAGAATTATAATTCTTTTTCTTCTCGAAGGTGGTGCTTGCAGAACGCAGTTATTTGTCCCATCTGTCAGACCTTTTTTTATCATTCGTGGGTGTCGTACCACGTTTCATCCAAATATACGATATTACGATTTTCTTGGCGGTACCTTCTGATTTCGTTGATTTAATCCCATCTCATTCTTTTTAGTCAGGTTGATTCCATTATGGACAAACGTTGGTTTAATGTACTATAATTAAAACCGATGCTCCTCAAGTATTTTCTAAACAACTATTCMCAATAACTTATATGATATCCTAATTCGAAAAGTTTTAATTTCAGACTTGCCGTAGTTGGAACTTTATTTTCCTTATATATTTGATAAATCACTTTTTTATTTTCTATCCCAAGCTCTTTTGATATATTTAGAAATTTCTCTGAATTGCCTGATTTTCTTGAACTGCCTTTATTTTCAATAATATCTCTCACAGTCGTGTAGGGGACACCAACCATTTCACTTGTCACTTTTAACGGAGCACTGCACTCTTTTTTTATTAAAAAATTGTATACATTTTTTATGATTTCTTTGGCATCTTGTGTGAGGTAACGACGATTCCTCTTGTTTTCTTCAATTTGCACTTCCATGTCAGTGTCAGCAACTTCATTTTGAGCGGTACTTGGAGGAGCTTTTTCCCAAGGACGGACGGAACATCTCTTGTCTCGCGCACAGAAACACTAAGACTTAATGCTAGTTTTTGTTTGACCGGTAGTGAACTTTAAATAATCCGACCCTTTTTAACCATTTTCTGAAAATCGGACCTAAATTTATGGTACTCCGGTTATTTGTGGTAACTTGTGAGGGGCCGCCTGCTATTCGAGATGAAAGATAAATTTTATTGCAGGGTTGTAATAACGGTAAGAGAGTTGCATTACTATACCAGAAGTCTAAAACGGCATTTATAATTGCATATAGAGCAACAATGATCATMTTATTATTTATTAATTTAATTTAAATTGTGGACCTTACAAAAAATAGTCGATACGCAAAATACAGTTGAATTCCTGGTGAAAACACCTTTCATTTGAGGTACCACACCGGAAATTATTTTTCTCGGGATCTGGCTAGCCAGGGTAGTCAGTTTAAAAAAAAAATCACTTTCTGTATTCCATTGCTCACCACCATAAATTCTTCATGGTTTTATATTGATTAGCCTCGATTAAACACGTGGCTGCAGCCAACAAAAATGTAATTACCCTCCCCGTGCCATATTTTCTTGCTTAACCGGGCCAGGCGTAAATCGAAATTGATCGTCGACGTTCTCCACTCGACTCGAGTTTAATCGAACGAAATTGCCTTCCGCAAGGAGGACCTTAGTTTTTTTTTTCTTTTTGATTTCCCAACGACTAATGAGCACATAAATCAAGCAACCCCTTTGCAAACAATCTGCGCGACCCGTTGCCCCGACTGCGATCGTTTGTCAGCTTCATTGGGTTATCTGAGCCAGAGGCAAAGCCCTTCGTTGACCCCYGCCCTAGGTGAGCATGGGCTCTGTATTCGCTTCGAAGGAGCTTGACCCTGGTTTAGGGTAACGAGGTTATGGACGTACAACACTAAGTGGGAGCTGCTGGTGGGTAATGTACTGGGGATGAAAACTAATGCAACATCTGGAAGGGAAAATTATTTTTATCTTTTTGTGTTAGGTAATTCTGTGTTTTTGTGTTTGTAGTTTCATATTTGGAGGTGGGAAATTAAAAAAAAACTTGAACATTTTACAATATATTTATTGCACAATATTACTGTGCAGACACACGTTCTAAAAAAACATTCTACATAAGATAATATATTTTCGGAAAGATCGCTGTCTCTTGAAAACACTGACAAAAAATTATAAATCTGACGTTTCGATTACACCTGTAATCTTTGTCAAAGGCGAAGAACCTCAAAATTTGCCTGACAAAAGTTCAAACAAAATTTTGAAAGTAAATAAACAAATCACCAAGGAAGCGAGACGTCATAGAAACAACGTGCCAACCTGATAGAAAAGAACCTAATGACGAAAGAGGAACTACCTACGTACTAGATATACACGAACTACTTGATAAAAGATAACTACTAAATAGCCTTCCAAATGTCACCTAACTCATAATTTACACAATCCCTATTAAAATTATTAGTATTTCTACTAATTTCTATAGCTTCTTTTATTTATCAACAAAAATCAGGTTGTGCAACGGGTTCACCTCTAAGTCCTGTAGTAGCCAATTTGTTTATGGAGAATTTTGAACAGCTAGCGATAAACAGTTTTCAGTTTACGCCAAAATGTTGGTATAGGTACGTAGATGACACTTTTGTTATTTGGCCCCACGGTGTAGAAGAATTGGGTAGGTTTCTAAATCATTTGAATAGTCAAAATCCCGACATAAAATTTACTATGGAATTATCTTGGATGTCCAAATTTACAGAACAAACACTGGGCACTTAGGACACAACGTTTACAGAAAACCAACACACACAGACAGATATTTACATGCCACATCTCACCACTCTCCTTCTCAAAAGAATAGTCTTATTAGGACGTTATTTGTTAGAGCACAAAGGATATCAGACGAAAGTTCTTTACAAAAAGAAATATATCATCTTAAATCAGCGCTAGTGAGAAATGGTTATAGCAATAAGAATATTTGGTCAGTTTTTAATAAAAGTTCTCATCAAAATCAAGTAAATTCTCAGCCAGGATAAAGTAAATTGAAGTTGAGTTTGCCTTATGTACAAGGCCTTTCGGAAAAATTAAAGAGGATGCTTAGAAAACACGATATTTTAGTTGTTGATAGTACATATAATAATTTAGATAATATTTCAAATTCTACTAAACACAAAGTACATTTAGAGACTGAAGGTGTTTACAAAATTACTTGTTCTTGCGGGAAGTGTTACTTAGGTCAAACTAAAAGAAAAGTAGGTACGTGTTTGTAAGAACACAAACGTGCTACTAGAGTGCAAGAGATAGATAAATCTTCCGTAGCTGAACACTCGTATTTGACTAAACACATGATTGACTTTGATAAAACAAAAATTTTGCATAGAGAAAAATATTATCACAAACATCTAATAAAAGAAGCCATAGAAATTTGTAGAAATACTAATAATTTTAATAGGGATTGTGGAAATTATGAGTTAGGTGACATTTAAAAGGCTATTTTGTAGTTATCTTTTATCAAGTAGTTCGGGCATATCTAGTAGTAGGTAGGTAGTTCCTTTTTCGTCGTTAGGTTCTTTTCTATCAGGTTGGCACGTTGTTTCCATGACGTCTCGCTTCCTTGGTGAATTGTTTATTTACTTTCAAAATTTTGTTTGAACTTGTGTCAGGCAAATTTTCAGGTTCTTAATCTTTGACAAAGATTACAGGTGTAATCGAAATGTCAGACTTATAATTTTTTGTCAGTGCTTCCAAGAGACAGCGATCTTTCCGAAAATATATTATCTTATATTATGGACGCTGAAAGCATTCACCCACATAACCATTCTACATATTTGATTATTATTATTATTATTATTATTATAGCGTGCTCAATCATATGTCTTATAAATTTTTACTTATCTTTAGTTTATGTATTTTAATGTAAGTTCTTTATGAAATTCTAAATATAGTTATCAACTAAATAATCTACAAATTTTTCCTATTTATTATCTTTAGGCATGGATTCAAATAATACCATTGCAAAACCGTCGCCAATTTCATCAGGGTCTAAATAAATCAACGCAAAAGAACAGGTTTCCTCAACCGCTTTGTGTATGGCTTTTCCTTGACAGATAAAATTAGAAGAAGCAATCTAAAAACATATTAGGACCATCTAACCAGTAAACCCAGACTACATCTTTAGGTAAAAAAACACTCAACGTCGATGTAGTATGCTGCGTTTGCCGAAAATTTTCAAGAAACTCAATGTTTGTTCCCAAAAACTCTTTATGTCCTTGCCATTTTAACCTAGTCCCTTAGCGTGCAATATCTCTTGGTTTGGGTTAGGTAAACACACGTGAAGTGAAAATGCAGGATTTTCCAGGCGGACCGTAAATCTCGCGTATGTGTCAACTGGCATCTTGTAATATCCGCGCAGGCATTTTTTAAGCGTATTCCGGGAAAATAAATTCACGACAGGGGATTTTCGGTGGGATGGGAGGCGAACAGCGAGCTAAAGATTAAAAGATTATACCGTTCCGGGGAGCAATAGGTATCATTTTAAAAGGCCGCTTAAAATATTATTTCTCATTTAAATGCGCGAGAGAGATGATATTAAACGATATACATTAATAATATTTACGCTGAGCGGTTATAGCCAGGCTGGGATAAGTATAACAAATCTGTTTAAAACTGAATATTTTATTCAGCATGTGGCACATTTTTCTTTTTTTATGGAAGTGTACTGAAGTCTCAATTGGTGTTTGGTATACTTTCTCTTTTACCATTTCAAAGAAGTGTGGTCCGGCCTTCTCGGTGGCCAAGGATTAATTGAACCTCTTCCTATCCATCGATTAGGCAAAACCAAATCAAGATGGTTTCGCACTATTCTATGATAATGCGCAGGTGCCCCATCTTGTTGGAACCATAGATCTAGTCTTACTTGTAAATTTACATTTTGGAGAAGCACCGGTAAAATATTTCTTAAAAAATTTAAATAAGTATTGCCGTTTAAACTATCGCGAAAAAAATAAGACCCAACAATTTGATTCCTCAATATTCCGTACCAAACATTCGTGGAGTAGATGGTTTGAAAATGTCCTTCTCGAATTCAACGTGGATTTTGTTGCGCATAATAATGCATGTTATGTTTGTTAACTCCACCATTATTAGAAATTCTTGCTTCATCTGAGAAGCAAATGTCATAAAATTTCACTTTAAATTTTGGTGTTCCCGAAATGAGTTACAAAAAGCCAGTCTTTTAGGATAATCTATCTCCTTTAAAGCCTGAACCAATTGCAAGTGACACGGATGAAATTGATTGCCTTTAATTATTCTGTGTACTGAAGACAGACTAATACCGGTTGCTCTTGAGACTATCCTTTGACTAATATGAGGATTTTCGTCAATCATTTCCAATACTCTAATTACATTGTTAGGGCCTGTTGCTGTTCTTTCTCTTGAATTTTTCGGTGGTGGCCAGTTTGTCCTTGAAGTTAATTCAAGTCTCTTGAAAATTGTACCGGCAGGAGCTCTTCTATTTGGAAAACGTTGTCTGTATAAACGGGCATTTTTCTTGCGTTCACCATAAATCAAAATCATATCTGTTTTTTCATCATTTGAATACATTTTGACTTTTAATAAATACAGTGATAGGAACCATACCGCATAGCCGTCACGAATTCCCAATTTATTTTTAATATAATACCATTATGTAAAATAACCACATTGACTATGAGAATGTATTTTGGGTTGCATTTTTAATTTCGTCATTCGTGAAACATCCTGTATATGTGAAGGGCCATATATGAAAAAAGCCACAGGCACTTTTCTTGATTAAAAAAAAATTGAATTGGATGGTATGCTTTTTCTTCGTTTTGTAGGCCATTAAAGTTGAACAAGTATATAATATTGAATGCAATGGTTAAAATGAGAAACTTATTAGATTTGGTTAAATCTAATGTTCTGAACCATTTCATTACATTAAGGCAAACGGTGTCGTCGATGAAAATGTTGATATAATATGGTTCCTTGTATAACTTAAGAAATGGAAACTACTCTCCTTATTAATTTACGAAATACTGTCGAATAAACCACCATAAGCCCCCGGAGAAATCGCCCGGAACACTTCCTCTCCCACGCCGCCGCCGCAGAATAAAAAATACAAGGAAATCGCCACCTGGCCGTATTTTTCCGCCGACATTCATAGCTCCTTCGCGTGCCGTACGGCGCAAGTTTATAAATTTTCCCAACAGAGAGGAGGTCCAAATTACGAGGACGGCCGGCTCTCCAGAGGGTAGCTCCTTTTTATCCGGGGCGAAAGGAAACGGGATACCTACGGGTAAACACGGGCCCTGATGGAGCCCCGTTGTCCGTCACGCTTTTCTTCTGCCTTTTCAAGGCGTCTGACGTGCGAAGAGGGCTTTTGTGGTGGGATTTATGGATTGCGGGGTGGTAAACGGGAAGATCACTTTGTTGACGCGGGGTTATGCGATTCTTATTGCCTGCACTGGGTGCGTTATCGTCGGTACGCGTACGGGGTGGTCGCTGGAGAAAAATTAGAGTCTCTGTTTTCTTTAATAAAACGTGAGATTTCTTTTTCTATTTGACAATATAGGTACATGGTCTTCTGTAGTATCCCTACTCTCACATTAAGGTTAAAAATCACTCCTACATGGTACATTTGAGGTGTTGAATCCATGCAAACAGCAGCTCATTGAGTGCAACTACGTATAATATTAGGACAACCAATACATGAGGTACGGGTGATTGAGTTATATTATTTTTTTTCTAATTCAGGCCTTAATGGTTATTATTAGCGTTAGTTTTATCGCCATCGCCGTTGCTATTTTTCTGTCTCATTTTTCATCGTAAGCGATCATTATTTTCGATATACTGAGATCCATGTATCGACAACGAAAGACCGTAGCAGTGGTCTACCTAGAATTATTCTGGGAGAACCGAGAACCATCAGGAATAATGTGCTGGGTAGATCGATTCATCAGTAACCGCCATATTTTTGCATTCCAGGATACAGTGCAAGAAAAGGGAAACAGAAGAGCTCTACCTATACTAATAACTACTAATTAATTACCATAATATGAAAATTATTTGTTTTACCCCTTTGTAAAAAAGGGATAGTTATTTATTAAACTTACTGTACTTGTAAAGATATTTTTCTTCTCATTTTTAACTTACGTGTTTTGCTATTTTGGTTACTTAAGTTACATTTCACAAATTAGCTGGCGCCCTATATAAATCATTACTTTATTTTTTATAATCAAGCTCAACATTTTATGTTTAATGGCTAAAATTATCTTTGTTTGTCTTTTGAATACGTTTAATTTAAAATAAAAGTCGATACAAAAGAAAAGAAATCAGTAAACGTACTTTTTAAATATATCAATAATTATTTTTAAAAGTATATTTGTCTCGATTGTAACCTAAACCTAAAACCTAAACCAAACTAACATGGTAAAACTCTAAACATGACATTAATAAGATATCTAATCTTAGCCATTAAAA
Organism: Rhyzopertha dominica; assembly: GCA_025024175.1. NCBI lineage: Eukaryota > Metazoa > Arthropoda > Insecta > Coleoptera > Bostrichidae > Rhyzopertha > Rhyzopertha dominica. The sequence goes on along the minus strand of QCXZ01000003.1, from coordinate 3,163,269 downwards.
ATTCATTGTTAAACTTGAAAAAAAAAATATGTCCTGATACTAAGTTTCAGATATTAGTAATTGGAAGTGCAAATTAAATTGATCAGTTGTTAAATAAATGTTTCTGCCATGTGTTATTTGTACATTTTTTAGCAATAACTGCAAAATGACAACTTGAAGCTGTTACCACAGTTTTTGTTAAATAATAGCCTACAAAACAAATTAAAAAAGCATGCCTCCTGTTTTGTTTTTCTTCGGAATGCAAGGAAAAAATTTCCTGTTTTTTCCTATTTTTTTTCAATACACGGAATTACTTGCTTTCGTATTACCGTAGCTTCCACATTTTCTATATTAAGTAATTTGTTATGGTACAGCTAACACTAGTCACGTTGCGGTTAGTTCTTTATCTATCTATCTAGCTATCTATCTATCTATAGTATTACAGATTGCAGGTACTTTTACACTTTTCCTCAGCAAGTTAGAGGTACAAGAATGGCTTGACGCTATAAAAGAAACGTGATTACCTTTCTAAAATTAATGACTTCAAGGAACGAGCGCCATAAATTGGGGTGTTTACTTGCTCGAAGATTTTCGGATAAAAGCAAGCTATATGATCTAATTAATTAGAGACAGGTGGCGATAACAGAGCTTTTTATCTGCTTTATTTATAGACGTGGCTCGTTTAAAGCGAGAAGCAGTGAAAAACGCTATAAATTCGATGCTTGGGCTAGTCCAAAGTTTAGCTCCAATCAAAAAGTCTCTTATTTTCCTCCACGAAAGTTTAGTAACTCCTTTGGACTTACTTATAATTTATTTCATTTGCCACTTTGCTGAACTTAGAATTGTAAAGGCTGAGTGTGCGAACAGCACTATCATCAGTTTTCAATATTTCAGTTTCACGTCTGGGGTATGTAGTCAGATCCCTCGAATCAGCTCATTATTAAGTCGACTGAATTCACTTCGCTCATTGCGATAATGAGCTTGGCAGCGTAGGAAGTAATTGATAAAGTTTCTCATTTCCAACTGACGATTTCTAACCAATTGAGTGCTTCTAGAACTGTTTACTAAGTGTATATTGGCCAGATCGTTATACGTTAATGTAAATCTTCAGGTTTTATAATTTAGCAAGGCTTTTACTAAAAATTGTGCAGCATTAGAAGAAAAGGTGTTTTGAATTATCACCAAAATTTCAGCTTCAAGTAATACCTATTAATTCGACTGAACTTGAAGATCAATTTTTTATGACTACCATCAGAGGCTTGAAAACACTTTTCCTGAAGATCCCCTTTAGAAATATTCTTCTTTTGCTTTGGTAGTGGTCTTAATGATGATACTTTCTTGCTTTTTGTTTGTCAAATTGTCTTTATCCTTCGTTTCTTGTTAGTTAACGGTTATATTTACATGCAGTAATTACGTTTCTTGACACACTTTTGTGGGCGTAGAAAATAACATGACGTGCGAAGCGGTCACCAATGAACGTTTGGAAATTCTGTTCTTCCATTCTACATCTTTTAGTGTCTAGCTTGAATTTATGTAGTCTAACAATTTATTCCAGGAAAAACGCAAAAACGAAATTTGGTACAAAATACCTTACGCAATGCAAATAAAATTTATAGTCTTGAATGAAACTGTCTTCTAATTGCAATTTTATGGTGGGAGGCATTGGCTATTCTTAATCAAAATCTTTTTATTTCCATCTTTTTGCAACTTTTGAGTTGAGATTTGGAAACTTTATAGTTTCTTATGAAAAAACGGATTGTCTTGTATATTGTTAAGGTAGATCAATTTCGTGGAAATACGATTTAATTTTTTTACGTTATGTTATAACCGGAAAATTGTCGAATTATATAAATACATTAATTTTATATTCGAATACAACATATTATTTACCCTAATATTAAAACCCCATTAATCATAAACTGAGGTCATAAATTGAAGGATGACTCTTTGTTTTCTTTTCTTTCATTCCAACACCTCTCACCCCTCAAGCGTTACGAAGCGAATAAACATCATCCCCCCGTCATCATCAATTTTAATCGTACTCCACTAACGACAATCATCCGTGCATGTAGAAGATCCACGTATATAAACATCCAGGATGCTGTATCGATCGTGCGCTCTGTACAACTCCCGGACAGGATTGGCGTTTGTCGGGAATTTCCTCAAATGCGGGGAAATTTATTGCGGAAGTTGCTGGAGCTGGTTCCAGATTGGTTTGAGGTTGTAAGGGTTACCTGGGGTTATGAAAAGCTTAATAGAAATGCAGGGAAACTGTTACGAGGTACTGTACATAGGTATTCATAACAAAGATATTTTATATGAATTTCAACCTATAGATGAAAATATTACGTCGATTTGTCTATATAAATTACAAAAGTTCTTGAAGCTTTACAGATTAAATATTGCATTATTATCAAAAGTTTATTGTACTATAGTACTTTTTATTACTGTATATGCATTTATAGATGGAAGAGTTAGACGATTGGGTAAACTTCTTGCTGATTATAAACAACTCACGGACTGAATGTTTATGTTCTTATGTTTCATAAATTATCTATTTTAACAATATACATATATTGATAGATTTAATTTAATTTAATTTTGTGTCCAAATTTAAAAAATATATAATAAACTTATGAAACCCTAAAACTTTTAATTAGTATTTCAATTTTTTTATTATTATTTTTTTTTGTTACAGGTAAGCGACACTCAGCTTTTTAATTTTGAATGAAACCAACATTTTCTCTGGWGAGTCGTAACCATCCTCTGTTTAGTTTCTTTAATAAATTATCAAGAAGCACGTTAKTGAATTGGTTTTACAAGKTCAAGTTTTTTTTGTACACTGGGAGTTTTAATAATTCTCTTAATGTTATAGAAAGTTTAATTTAGTTATAACTGAATATTTAATACACGGTGTAGAACAGTTACTCCTTAACATAAAATAGGACAATTATTCATAATGCTATAGCCTGATATCATCCTAGAGAACTTATTCTATGAAGTGTTGGAATTAGGAAAGTGTAGAGGTTCAGTAAAGTATTAAATAATTCAGATTCGTTCTTTATGACAGAAAAAAGAAAATGATTGGACATACAAATTTTTTAATTAAGGTGGCAAAATGGATTTATATACTAATTTGGGGTTACATTGAAATTAGTAGTAGGTCCATACTTATATTTGATAACATAACATATTTAGATATGTTAGAAAATTTTCACGCGGTCCTCTCTGTATAGGTGTGTTATTTATTTTTTAAACTAATATTTTAAATGTTTTAAATTAGGTTTTAGTTACTTAAAAAGAGTCACTGTCAGTCACCTTCGCCAAGTTGAATTCTTGTAACTCCACCACCAGTCGTTTCCTGTATAAGTTTTCTTCTTTTACACATGATGCACACAGTTAGACAAACTATTTGCTGTGATTTTCACAACTTCTTGGGTAGTTTATACGGTGCTATCACTCAATTTTGGTGCAGTATTTTGCCTCCTTACATGCCAAATCATTTCAGTTGGATTCAATTTGCAACTGTGTGTCCATGCTCTTTAGCCAAGCTATCAATTCGGAATGCTTTATCAAAATATTTTGTCTTTAAAACCCCAAAGAGTTGTTTCTTTATATAACATTCCTCAAAATATAAATCATGCTTCAAAAGAAAATCTTTGATTTCTTCTTAATTTGAAGACGTATTTGGAATTTTTTCGCCATTCCGAAATTTGTGGAGATACTCTAAGCACTTGGCGTTTATTAATTTTATTATCATGAAACTCTATTTTTCGTAAAAAAAAATTACGTAAACCCTCCTTACAGCAGTTAAGTTTTAGCTCAGTTTTAATTTTCTCATGTAATTCTTCAATTGTCAATGCAAAATTATTTTTGTACGCCTCATAAATTATACGTCTTATTAAATTTGCGTGACCATCTTTGAAAACCAACATCTTTTCGCACCTTTCTGTCCGGAATTCCATTTTCAGCTATAGTTTCACTGCTGACTGAAATTTTCGTCGTTTTCTCCCTCTGTATTTTTGTTGTATTCATTCAAAACTATTTGTTTAGCTTCAGGTGGTAAATCATAATGAATCCGTTTAATAAGATTTAATTTAATAGATTCTTATTCCACGGTCACAATATTTTTTAATAAGTAAGTGCTATGAGAATATTTCAATTTGTAGTGTTTTCTCAAAATTCTTTGGTATTTTAAAACATACCTTACCTAAGGCAAATAAATGTATAGTCTTAAAAGAAACTGTTTTGTTGAGAAATTATACAACTACTAACAGGCAACAAATGAAAAACACGGGAAAATGCAAGAACTCGATTGATTGACACAGAAGAACAAAATTATTGTTTCTAAATTTGACACAGCACAAGAGGGATTAGAAGAGATTAAATAGGTTCAGAGGCAAATATTTTAGAGAAGGTTTGCCGGTGCATTTCAAGGAATTAAAGCTCCTTATATATATTTTCTTAGAACATAAGTAAAAGTAGGTTGCGGGTATATCTGTTCAAATAAATAATTTGTATTTATGTTAATATTGATTGCGGCCCAACCTCACTGATATCGTCCAAATGTATTCTAAACATAGAATTTTTCTAGTAGGGCTTTACCTCTATTGCTATATAGATAACTAGAACTAGTGATATTTTTTAATATTTTCAACACAATGTTTTTTTTTGGATCGTAGCTAATGATATTAATTAGTAATGTCCAAATCAATTTTGAATTTTTGAACAATATCATTGTATACTTGTTCCATAATAACGCATCTTCTCGATAACAATTATTTTTTTGTGGATTAGTTAGTTTCATAATTAGATAATGGAAGCATTGAAGCGCCTTGCCGCACCATTCAGTTCTGGTTTGAATGAATCATTTACCGCTTTTGCTTTCACAAAATCCTTGGTTCCAAAGAAATCCCCTATCCCGACTACGGCAACGCTGTTTCTCGACCCGGTCCTGCCGTTCCCGATTCCTGCGGGACGTTTCAAGAGTTTCAGATGGGCCGGTGCTCGTTCCGCGGTTCGGACGCGTCTCGACGGTTCTGTTCCGGAGTTCTCCGGTGCGCCGTGGTATCCGAAAGCGTCGGTCATTTCCCATGTAAACAAATGGTGCTGGGGTTAATTGCACGTAGGTATTTTTGTGTAATCGGTTGACCTCCATTTCTAGCCGGCAGCTAGGTTTTCGTGCATAATTATTTAGATTTGAGGTGCGCCTGTTTGTTGTTTAAATGTGAGGAGGAACGTTAACTTTTGCAAAGCAAACAAATTTAGCCGCGAGACGGTTGATTGAGTTAACTAATTTCTTTATGAATGGGGGTTAGGTATTTTTAAAAGCGTCTGCTGACGTACAGGGTATGCCAAATTGAACACTAAAGGTAAACTCTTTTACCTAACGGAGGTAGATGAAAATTGATGTCCATACAAACCGGAGATAATATGGAAACAGCTAGTGACTTATATTACCAATGGAAATAGCTAAACAATTAAAATAGTTCCAAATGTCTTCAAACACTTTTATATAGATTAATTTTGATTGATTGATTGATTGATTAAGCTAGCATACGGCGGTCAGCATTTCTGCCACTCCCGTATATATCTCCGGGGCGGCCGGGGAGAATTTTGTAATTAAAATAATAACTCTAATTTTGCTAAGCTCTTGAAGGTCCGCAAGTTATTTAAAAATATAAATTTGCATAATTTATTGCTGTTTTTTTTTGTAGAAAACATTTTGTAACTGATGAAATTTATAATAGATATTTTTTAACAATATTAGCAATTAAGAATTGTAATAGTGAATTGTGAATAGTTTGAATGAAATATTTTGTTTTAGTTTACTGTTACCAAATATTACAAACACTTTGCAAATGTGACATATAGTCGGAAATAATATATTGCAAAATGTTTCACGTTTGATATGACGATTTTTGCACAGTGTTTTATCAAATGCAACTTTGGTACAGTGTTTTTGCTAACTTTTAGCAAAATCAGTTTTAACTACACTGCAAAACAAAATTAACTTTGGTTTTCTACAACATATACTAGCCCCGTCGCAGGGTATCGTCTTCTTCAGAACGAACTTAGTTCTTGATCTATTTCAAAGTTAATCAAAATTTTGGGGTTTTATGTGCAGCGATGGGTATGTAGGCACAATTTGTTCCGTAATAAGTTGTTACACTTTAAACAGCCCTGTTAACAGAATATGGCGGCGACGAGTTTTTCTTGTTTTTCATTAAGAAGGAGGAAAAAATACACATACCTACATAGTAATGGCACAATTTGACGTATAACTTAAGCGTGAACCTAAGAAAATTTGGAAAATACGAGACTGGGGAGATTTAGGTGGCGGACCCTGTATATACTAAATTATCATTGAGGTCCACCTTGTGCAGGTAATAGTAATTACACAAAGGACTACCACCATCTTAAAATTTTTTATCAGGATTTATAGTTTTAACAGACTAGCCAAATGACGCACTTTTCGGTGCTCGAAAATAAGTATTTTATTCGAAAGAGTAGAGACCTACATTTTAAAAATGCATGATCCCACGGGAACTGTTGGCAGGTAAAGGGATGGCCGCTTCTTAATGGATATTACTGGAGCCATCAATCTCCCTAGTTGTTAAAGATAAATGTCTTCTAACTCCACTTCTTAACGCGCTTTTTTTTTAGAAACAGTATTAAATGTGTAGTACAGCATTTTGGTTTTTAATTTAATTGTTAAACGACCTGTGTTGTAGAGGTTCGAGTTTTAGGTATAATAATCACTGCAGTATATTGAATAACTTGTAAGCATGCTGGTTATCGTTTGTGCTGTTTCACACCATTTATCGAATAATTCGACGATCGGACGGTCAACAGTTTTGTACATTTTTTGAGAATAATTTTAAATTGGTTGCCATTGAAAACTCATGAAAAGTAAAATAGTGCATTTCCAAATATCGGCAAGGTAATCAGTCAACATTACCAGCAATCCCAATCAGGCTCTCTTGCTATTACAGTTGCATGTAAGTAACTAAATTAAATCTATTAACATGTTTGTAGTAGGTATTTTGTGCTTTTCGTTTGTATAATATCTGTAATAATTTGTACCTGATAAATTCTAAAAATGTCAAAGCATTGTAAAACAAAGTTCAATTAATTAGCAATGAATCAACACACACTAACACAGTAAGAAATGCAGCTAAGGTCAGGTCTGTTTGTAGTAAATAATGTTGAGAAAGTCATATAAACTTAACAGATGTTGCTTGTCCGTTCTATGTTATTTTAAAGGTGTTAATGTCATGGCTTGGTTTCACTGTATAATGGAGGTAGAAAGAAGTTATTTTGATGGCGCTATCGCATTTCAACTTCGTCTAACAAATCCATTAGCACTATTGTATTTACGCTTAGCACGTCTCATGGATGGCATTGAATGAGTTTTCCCTCTATAGAGGTTTTATTACATAACAGAAGAGCACACGGCCATCGATCAGGCGTTTTGTTAAGCAATTTACACCCTTGTTCAATATCTACAGTGCCTTTGAAGCGAGTTGGAATCGATTAACTATTAAATGATTTTCTACGTCGGAGTTCACATTAACTCTCAGAGTGTTGTTAAACACCTAAAGAAGTTAAGCTTGTTTAACTGGAAGTTTCGTTTTGTTCTCGGCAAATGGCGAAAAGTTTTGAAGTAAACGTTCTTGTGAAGCTTGCTTGATATTGGGATCCAATCTCCGTTGTTTCAAAATTGGCGAACTTGTGTAAAATCTGGATTCTTGTTTTATATTTCTTGTTTTTTCTCATTAGTAGTTTATATATTGACGTGAAAATGGTTCTGTAAGAACTTAMTGGTATTTGTGGCTTGTAATGTTTATAAATTAGTTAAATAATAGTTAATTACTCTAGTGACCTTTTATTTAAGTAATCTCTCAGTTAAGGCACCAATAATTAATATTGTGTGTTATAGCCAAGGTGTCTATCTGATTAATTAAAAAACGAGCTGTTATAGAAGGTAACTTAGGTCGCTGGCCAGTGTGCGAGTATTTACTACCTGCAATAGACAACTTGTGAACTATAGGGGAAATGTTTTACATTGTTCAAGATGTTGTAAACTGCACTAAACAGGTCTCTATCACATTCTTTCCCATTCATTTAAGGTATATTTACAATATAGAACTGTTTTGGTTTGAAGGCTTCCGTGGTTGTTGTCGATGACATGTTGTTTTCCGGGCTGGTTCCCACGTTGGTTATCAGACCTTGACGTTTTGACACTCATGTCGGTGTCTTCCTCAGAAGTAGCTCTGAAACTGAAGTGTCCTAGTCCGCTCGGGTATTTATACTCGTCCGGGTCACTGACGCGTGGACGTTGTTACGCATGACCGGTTTCCAGATTCCAGGTAGTTCGATGCCTCGGTCCCGGTTATAATTGTGCGGGTTCTTCTGGATTTCGATGGCTTCCTAGTACAGTCTCGGCCAGAATCTCGCTTCCCTCGACAGCATTTGTGCTTCCTCGAATTTGATGATGTGACCAGTCTCCATTCGATGTTCTGCTACAGCCGACCTATCACCTTGCCGGTCTCTGGTGTCCATCATGTGCTCCTTGATTCTCGTGCTGATGTGCCTTCCGGTTTGGTCGATGTAAACCTTCCCACAGCTGCATGGGATGCTGTACACACCTTGTACTTGTAGCTCCTCAGTCGTCGAACGATATTTCGGAAAGGCGTTAGCTATCTTTCTCGGGGCGGTGAAGATGGCGAACCAGACTACTTAGAAGAGGAATTAGAACATCTACGCAGAGCACTACAGAAGAACGGATATCCTAAGGCACAGCTTGAGAAGGCTATCAACAAGCAACCACGGAGGAAGGAACCAGAGGAGCACATCGCTGCAGCATACCTGCCCTACGTCAATGGATGTACAGATAAGATCGGACGGATGCTGAGAAGACATCATATAAACACCATCTTCACCGCCCCGAGAAAGATAGCTAACGCCTTTCCGAAATATCGTTCGACGACMGAGGAGCTACAAACACAAGGTGTGTACAGCATCCCATGCAGCTGTGGGAAGGTTTACATCGGCCAAACCGGAAGGCACATCAGCACGAGAATCAAGGAGCACATGAGGGACACCAGAGACCGGCAAGGTGATAGGTCGGCTGTAGCAGAACATTGAATGGAGACTGGCCACATCATCAAATTCGAGGAAGCACAAATGGCCATCGAAATCCAGAAGAACCCGCACAACTACAACCGAGACCGGGGCATCGAACTACCTGGAATTTGGAAACCGGTCGTGCATAACAACGCCCACGCGTCAGTGACCCGGACGAGTATAAATACCCGAGCGGACTAGGACACTTCAGTTTCAGAGCTACTTCTGAGGAAGACACCGACATGAGTGTCGAAACGTCAAGGTCTAATTAATAACCAACGTGGGAACCAGCCCGGAAATCAACATCTCAATATAGAACTGTTTTACCAATTATTATTATTAAAAAAAAGATAATCATTTATTGATGGTTTGTAATAATTACAAAAAGAGCAATTATTGCTTATATTATTCTACTACGCATTTCGTTGCTTTCCCTGTACTTCCACCCCTTTATCCTAAGAATAAGCATCATTACCCAAATTGGTGAAATCGCTTCGCCCGCCTACAGAAACATTTGCTTCATCAAACGGCCCGGTCCTTAATTGTCCCCGACATAAACTTGGATTTTTTGCTCTCGTCCGCCATAATGTGGGTTGATAGATTTGTGCGACGGAAATTTGCGACGTCGTTTGGCCCTAGATCGGCTGGGAAGTTTGGAAAATAACGCGGGTTCCGATGGAAATAACCGACCCAAATTGATCGGCCTTTATTTCATTATGGACCTTTGTAACGGCCCTTGGAAGGGGACGTCGGTCTTAATTTACGGAGCATAAAGCTTGGAAGTCGGTAAATAGGTCTCGCCTTGAAAGTGTGGCAGAAGACTGGCTTGCCGAGGGAAAACACAGATTTTATGTTAGGAATTTCATCGCTGTAGAAATATTTGACAGAATAATTTCGTTCATTTCCATGGCTTTTAAGCTGATAAGGCCATCTTGATGAATTTTGTATAATCATACCGGATGTCGCAATGAGCAGCTTGCATCGACTGTTTTGCCAGTTTGACTTTACAAATTCATATTTCTTTATAACTATAAGAAATGAAAGGTGGGTTAAAAACGTATTGGTTAAAATGTTTTCGTTATTTTACACCTATTCTTTCTAAAATATTTTATTATGTTCTTTAAAAGTGTTAGTCTAGGAAGAACATAGAAACCGCATTATTTCATTATTTATTTTTATTACTAGAGAAACTACTCTACCAGGGTAAGGACCTATTATTGAAGACTAATGTCATCTGTTGTCAGAAGATAAGCTAAATTTTTGCAGTACTTTTTGAACCCTTTTTTTTGCAGGAGTAAGCTGGGCTACCAGAGCTCCAGGTATCTTGATTATAACGTAGGTTGTGAATCAACCCAGTGACGTGGTGACGCTTTAAGGTCTACCATTATTGTACTTTGATTGGGTATTATCAAGCTAAATCAGAATATAGAAAAACCGGTCCCTAGAGTATGCAATAATGGTTTCATAATATCGTTTTGATTACCCTGAAAATTTGACAGCTCTCTTCAATAATTATTATCTGTGCGCTCTGAATACCTTCCAATTATGTCAGAGGGAATCCCTTTGTTTTATCGAATAAGATCATTAACTATGCAAATATTCAATTAATGTATTGAACCGTGACGCTGTTGGCGACATGAACCGACAGATCGCATGTAATTTTCTGTTTACCCACGTCAAAATCGAATGAACTGACATTAATGGGGATGTAAAAGTGCTTTATTATTGAAACAGTCGTTACAATGGGATTTTGTGTAGCTAGTAATTTTGTTGCAGTGATTCTCCTTTGCAGCGTTTTCTTAGTTTAAAAAAATACGTATAGTGGAGTTCAATTAATAATAAAAATTGTAAATGGCTAGTATTTTTTTAGATTTTGGTTATATCAATATAAAGTAGAACTCTGATAATTAAAATATTAACCAAGTAATTATTTCCCATTTGATAAAATTTATCAGTGCTCATTATATATCTTTGGAAATCATATTTCTTGTGATATCTAATTACAAAAAATAATGAGTTTAATTCTAGAAACAACGAAATATTTCTTAGGGAATCAATCAATGGAATGTAGATTAATTTTGTACCTGATGACATAAAAACAAGTATTTTTGTCCATTTAAACAAAATGACTGAGTAAATAGCTAAAAATTTCGATAAACCTCAAAAGACTTCCATTGTAAGAGCGCAAGGTAATGTACAAGGTTTGTTCAGTAAATAACGAGACATTTTCATACCTAAAAACGGTTTATTTAATCAATACATAATCTTGGTTACTAATCTACGTAGTCCTCAGCAACATTTATACACTTGTCCCATCATTACCCTAATTTTTATATAACATTGATTGATTGATTGATTGATTGAACCAGCGTACGGTAGGCATTTCTGCCGCTTCTAGATATACCGCCGGGCCGGCTACGTCTTCGATGGGTTGGAGGGGTGACACGCTTGTTGCTAGTCGGTTCCCACGTAGAAGTTTTGGGATTGGAATGCGGAGGAGCTCGAACGAGCTGCTATCTGATATTTTATACAGCTTTAGGACTTCTTTATTTTTTGTTTTCTTGTATTCTGATATTTATGACCACTGTTCTTCAATTATGTTTGATTTTGCTATAATTCCCTCCACCGTCGTAGGACGGTCGTCCTACTTTGAGCTCGTCGTTGTCCATTTTCCACGCTTTTTGTAGTATATGGTCGGTCTTCTCCTCTCCTTTGAATATGTCTCCAATATTTCATTACATATGTTTCTATTGTTTCTGTGATTGTCTTTCCTTCTAAAAGTTCTGTTGTCCCTAGATTTTCGGGGCATCCTTGCTTCACTCCTCAATTTTTTGTTAGCGAAACCACTGTATCTTCGTGTAGACAGGCCTACTCGTTATCCTGTTGATTAGCTTTCTTTGCCAGGATTTCTGGTACGGATTGGTAATAGCCGATCCAATACAATTTGTTTCGTTGTATCTTACAATATTACAATATACAGCTTGATCCCTGCTGTTTGTCTTCCCAATTCAGCATTGATTCACAAATCTTATCCGCTCCATCCTCATCAATCATCTCGCATAACTTTCGCAGTTTGCACTCTATTTCCATCTGTCAACCCTATATTTGCCTAACCCTCCAAATCCCACCCTCATCTATTTATATTTTATATACGTTCTCAAATATTTGAAGTAAGTACTTTCGCGCATTTCCAGTCCCTCTGGTCACGTATCATTCATTTCCCTTGGCCCATCCGAACGACTGATGCGCACAGATTTGATTCCATTAAGGCCTTGGATTTCTTACACCCTCCGTCGTTTTATTACGCTACCTACCCACGACCTGGGCTGTAAAATCTTGAAAATAAAGGATTTCCACGCGTAAGCCAGGTGGAGAGGCCGTATATACCGACCTGAGATTACCTAACTCACGATGCTTGATGGCTGGGGCACCACCTCACATAAAAATTTATGTGGTTAATTCTGCGGCTGACCCACTGAAATTTGCAGGGTGCGTAGTTGGATTTGTAAGATTACGAAGGCTAGATTCACGATCTTACTGTGCGTTTGGGAAACAATAATCGTTAAGTATTTATTTATCGAGAGATAGGTGAACATTGAACTTGTGTTAGAGAAGAGTCGGTTAACATGGCACCAATGATGAGTAGCTTTTTTTAAATAACAATCATAATACCTTTCAAAAAGACAATTGAGAAAACGCGATATTTTTAAGGAAGAAGAGATAAATTCTGTGTAATGTATTGATTGTGTCTGAAATCATCATACTGTAAATTTTGGTGAGGAAATCTAGTATTTTTCTTACCTTTTTACGATTGGATGGGACTACAGATATTAGATACAAAAGTAACCAATATTTTTTGTAAATACTTCTATTATACAGAGTGCCCCATGACTCGATGGCCAAACTGAAACCATAGATTCTAGGGACAGTTTTAGGTCAGAAATATCTATATCCAAACTTGCTTCCTGACGGAGCTACGGTCCACCCCAAACACAGCTGCTACTTAATTTCTTTTTTATTTGAATGTTATTGCGGTGAGGTCGTAATGAGGTAGCTGATTCCATAATTTTACGAATCAATTCATCTCTGGTTTGAGATATCTCAGCATATACTAAACTTTTCATGCGCCCCCAAAGAAAAAAGTCAAGAGGAGTTAGGTCAGGTGGTCTTGGTGGGCAGAAAACCGAACCTGCTCTTCCAATCCACTCATTAGTAATCGTATTATTTAAATATCTTCTGACATTTCTACCAAAATGAGGGGGAACACCATTTTTCTGAAACCACATGTTTGCCCTCATCTCAAGTGGAACTTCTCTCTTCTTCTTCTCAACTTCTATCTAACGTCAAAAAATAAATAACGAATGAAATTGATAAACAGCCTACTAATTTATTTTTTGAAAGTAATAATTCGCATGTAATTTTTTTAATATTGATTTTTGAAAATGGTTAAAAAACACATTAGATTAGTCCACATGTTTGTTAAGCCATGGCCCACACTGATGCTGATGGATTCTTTTATACTATCATTATCGACTATAGCAAATAATCGTGCTTTCAAACTTTCTGATCGATCGTACTCGAAAATGGTGCAAGAATACATTTTTGTGTAAGGTTGCATCTCTAGAACCTATGGTTTCAGTTTGGCCATCTAGTCATGGGACTTCCTCTATAATAGAAATATTTGCAGCCACAAAAAAGATTGGTTGCTTTTTTTATATCTAATATCTGTAGTGTTATCCATTTGTCAAAAATAAGAAGAATATTATATTTCCTTACCAACTTTTAGGATATGATGATTTCAGATACAATCAGTAGTTTCTCCAGAATTTATCTCTTCTTCCTTAAATATACCTTGTTTTTCCAAACGCCTTTTTGAAATCTGTTATGATTTTTTGAACGTTCTCGAGAAAAAATAGGAGATAGAGACTAGTAAGCAAATATTATAGGTTTAGTAGTCTACAAGTTTTTAGTCGTATACCGAATTTGTTTCCACCTGTATATCAGTTTTTCCAAATTAGCTAGTAAACTAGTGTACGTTTTCTTTTCTTATTCTAAATTGATATAAGCTCCCTTCTTTAGTTTCTTCCACTGTTTGACAATCGGGCACGCGCCTAGATCAACGTTCCTCTTCGAGAACATCACTACGTGCTGTCGTCGAATATACTATCATTTTGAAAATAGAACTTAATGAGTGCATCGGGCAGTTCTACGTGTAAACTTGGCTTAACATCAAAAGATTTCTTTTAATAAGTCCGTAACAGCGATCGAATACCCTCAATAAAACATGAAAGTAAACTACTAGTGACGTATGAGTGCGATGGTACTTCAGAAATTCGTGACCTCGAGGTATTGGTATACGAGGAGGCCCAGGAAACGGTGAGTTTAAAAGCATATATTGCGTGTGTGTATTAATTTGTTATATCTTTTTTTTGGGTGGTTGCAAGTTAATTGAAGTAGTTTAAAGGTTTCTTGTTTTATAAATCTGTATTTTATTTATAATTCTAGAACTACTTAGACGAGGGGGTGAATTCATAAGTTGAGAGCCTAATAGAGGGAAGCTCTTTTAAATGAAACTTTTTATTACTCGACGTAATCTTTTAACTGAATACAGTTCAGGCAACGAAACAACGATCCTGCTTCTAAGTTAAAAAGAGAATATCCAGCTTTCTTCTGTCGGAAGAAGATTTGCGACCTTTCAAACTCTCTTTTAGTTTTAGAAAGTAACAGTAGTTAGATCGAGTTAAGTCAAGTGAATATGTAGAATATTTTACCTGTTCTAATTTTGTTTATTGCTACTTATGTTCAGGCGTGCTGTACTGTAAAGCAAGAAGCCTGCTTCTATTCCACTGACTGTTGTTTTGTTTCATGGTAAAAATGTACCCGAGTTTGAATGAAGTAGGTCCTTTACGTTATCCAGATGATACACCAGTTTAGACTTCCGATACGCATTCCACTGTTTTCGTTTTCTTGAAATTAAACCCATAATTCTTCATGTAAACCACAGTGGATATTTTTCTGCTCTGCTGTTGGTGGCTTCCCTTGGAACGTGTTCGTCAATTGTGCTAAATGGGGTTAATATTTTTATATTTTGAGACATATTAACAAAAAGTTAAAACAGGTTATTGCAAGGTATGTTCGTACACTACTGGTTGACATAAATGTTCATATGGCTATATTGCCAGCGACGTCACTGATATTTTTTAATTGGAAAGTGTGACAAGTAATACAACATTGTAGAGGGCATTTAAGAGTTCAGCACTGTACAGCAACGCAGACGAAATACGACGAGGGGTGGGGATAAAACGTGCATTTTTATGCGGTAGATGTTTCCCAGACCGAAACAATAAACATTTATTGTTTAGGCAACAATACATTTTATTACTAAATTAAAAATTACTTATTTAGTTCTGGCTGAGATTCCCGTTGCACCTGACGTCTTTTGTTTAACACCTAGCAAAGTATCTGAAGTGCTCTTTCCCTCGCTCAGTTGTGTTTCTAAGAACTCATGACTAGTTTTGTCAAAATGTATTCTAGATTTCTAGTCATGATTTTGCAACTTTGCATCCATTGAATCTGTATCTCTCCGAATGACCCAGATTCTCCTGGATGTGTCACTTATGCGAGTATGAAACCTTTAGACCAAGTCACTGAATTTCCATTATTCCCACCATCGCTACAATCGCATCATTCTTCATTCACTGCCTGTATCCGGCGCAAATCCAATCGGATCGCTCCTTTGTGACCACGGCATCTTCCTACTTTCCATTACAACGAATTTTCACCATTTTCCGATGCACGTTGCTCGTCCGTTCATATGCTAATAGACCAATCCCGTTGAGAGCACATTACGCAGTCGATTTCATCCGCGTGTCTGGAGTTACTAGGGCGTGCCAAGGTATGCATTCTGAAGCTTACTAGTGTTATTATATACGGTGCGAATGTGATATGCAAATTGTGCATAGCATCCGAGCATCGTCACTGAGGCGTCAGCTGCGGATTTCCATGAGCAATTAGCTTCTGTTGAGACGTCGTTATGAATGTACGAATACCATTCACATGGCGATTTTTATTTCGATATCGGTGATTTCATGACCTAACGAGATTACAGTTCCATTGTTGTTTTGCAGTAAAGATAGAATGAGTGAACAGAGAATATTACTATTTATGAACAGACACGTTATCGTATTAAATATTTTATTGAAGAATAACATCGGAGCATATTGTTCTTTTCGTCCCATTATACCGAAAATTCAGTAATTTAAGTTTAAGTTTAAAAAAGAAACTCTGTATAAGTACACTAGGCATGATTGGCTGTAAAGTGGACTCTTAATAAATTTTACTTAACTGTAACAGTGATATCGTTTGTTTCATTTGTCATAGCCTTGCTGAAGTGATTCGAATATCCCATTTCTGTTTAAGCATGTTCGAATAAAATGTCGTTTATGTCGAAAACGGTTAATCTTATCAACATACAAAAAGAGTAACTTGCAAGAAGAACGATAGATTTCAAAAATTAGGTCTGAACCGTAAAACCACTAACGAATGATGTTCAATCGGTTTTTTTGTAAACACAATCAAATTCCACAAAAAAAATCAAGAAACTTTCCCATTTAAACCACCATGCTACGATTTCAAATAAAAAAGTTAGCTATTGTAGACTGTTTCGTGAACACTAATCATATTACCTGAGATATCTCAAAAACAAATGACTAGGACAGTGGTACCTTAATACTTTTTTGTTTAATTCGACGCCCTAAATCGAATGCGCTATAAAAAGTGGGGTCGTTCTATTTAAAATAAACTTGTAGTCAATATCTTTCACAGATGATGTTCAATTGTTTTTTTTGTAAACACCATCAAATTCTTCTAGAAAAATCAAGAAATTTTCCATTTAAACCACTGTGCTACTATTTCAAATAAGAAAGTTAGCTATTGTAGACTGTTAGCGTGAACACCCTGTATATTATATGCCTGTTAACCCATTAAATATCACGTATGTTCATTATAATAATAATGTTTATAACATATCTATTTTATTTCAAAAGCCGAAGCAGGTAGATATAAAATATGTTGTACTTTCAAAATACTCTAAATTTTTAAAATGAATTTCCAAAAGGTGATATGATAATCTGCCATTCTTTGAAGGTTTACATAAATTATGTATGGAGAATTTAAGAATACATTGATTATCACGTCTTAGCTCACCCTTTAGTATAAATAATAAACAATTAACGACAATGAATGTTTTAAATAAATCTTATTTTTAAAATGTGTGCTAAACACTTGTTCCCCGTGTATTCCCATGTTGTGTGTTGAGCAAATCACAAAGGTAAGGACAAATTATTTCATGCAAATACGACCCTTATCGACCATTTTGGCCTAGTATAAAATTTGAGTCGAGAATAGATGTACCGCTTGTAAATAAAGATGACAAACATCTTTACCTATTGGGGTCTGGCTGTAATTTTTATTTGTGACCACATTACAATATTGTAACCGACCTGCACCTCGTAATTAATATTTATTATCCTCAGTACGCGGGGTAACAAAGAGCTCCCACTTTAATTCTGCTGTGCATTGTTCGAAATTTTCCAAGGGAGTGGTTAATGCTCGGCCTCCAAGTTCTAATTAAGAAAATTGCTTCGGGGCATTACTCAAAATTATAAGGCACCTGGGGCATGATCGTTTTATTGCCGTTACTTTTTAGAGCTGTAATTCGTCCTGGTTAACTTCGTGTTCCAGTAAAGAAATGTGGTGTTGGCCGTTTCAAATTGAATACATTTTTACGTCAGCAGTAAAACTTATTTTCGATTTTATTGCATGTGGGTTTCGGATATGGCGCCTGGGGCGGTATAACCCTGGGCAGATATTGGATCGATGGGAAATGTCATTTTAAAAGTTTCTACGTGAATTTCGTTTCATTTTCTGATTTGTAGTATCAATCATTTCCATTTGAGATTGGAGAGTGATAAGCCTATGAACACGCGTGATTGGAGGCTCCGAAATTGAATCCAAAATAAAGGACATTTCGAGCGTATTGATTTGGACGAATTGTGAAACGGTAGAGTGTAATCATAGAGAAACGTTAAAGTGTAGAGAGTGTAGGATTAAATAACAGTAATAACAGACGGGAATGATGGAAAGGCTTATGTTGGAAGTACAGGAAATAAGGAAAAATCAAGAAGAATGTCGAGAAGAAATAGCTAGAATTAAACAGGAAAACAAAAAGCTAAAGAGGGAAAATGAGAAATTAAAATCCGATATTGTACATCTGAGAAACACAGTTCAACAAATAGACCAAGATAGCAGAAGAAACAATATAATTATAAACGGGATTGAATTTAATGATGAGGACATGGAGAAAGGTTTAAACGAGTTATTAACAAAAGAGCTACATGTCGAAGCTACAGTAAAGGAAATATATAAATTGGGAGCTACAATGTACAAAGTGAAATTAAACAACTGGAAAGAAAAAGATAGTATAATGAAGAATAAAAACAAGCTTAAAAATTTTCGAAATGGAATAGTATATATAAACCATGATTTAACCAAGACGGAATTGGAAATACAAAGACAATTACGTGATATACCAGCAGAAGAAAAGAGGAAGGGCAGAGCAGTTAAAATAGGCTATCAGAAAATAACAATAGATGGAAAAAGGTGGACATGGGATAGAGAGGAAGGTGAAATAAAGGAAGATAATCAAAAAACGAGGAAGCAAAAAATATAACGACATGGCGAGGAAAAGGTTTACGAATTGGGGAACATATAGTACGGGAAAAAAGTAAGAATATTTTGAAAATAGGTACGTGGAATCTACGCGGAACAAAGAAACCAGGCAAGCTACGGAACTTATGTTATATAGCAAAAGATTATGTGATAGACCTGATGGCATTGCAAGAATTAAAGCAAGGGGAAAGCATTACAATGGAGTTGGAGGATTATATTATTGTGGTGGATGGGTGCAGACAGAAAATGTTTGGAGTTGGATTCCTTGTTCACAAAAAATGGAAAGGGGCAGTGAAGATATTTGAAGTAATATAAGAATGTGTTATCATCATCAGTTTAATAAACATCCATGCTCCAATAGAAGATAAGGATATTGAAGAGAAAGGCGATTGTACAAGTGTGATACATTTCTGAAATCAGGAAAAATATTCTTCTCAATGATTTTTCGACCCCCCCTTCCTATTAAAAAATGCAATTTGGGCTCATATATCGGAAACGAGAGCTGACACGCAGATTAAAAATTCCAGGAAATGCATTTTAATTACCCATAGGCCCATGCACAATTTCAGAAAAATCGGTTGAACTAAACCTGAAATGGCTGGACTTAAGGGCAGTAATAGTGCAATATCATCATATAAGTGCATTTTTCTTGATAACTGAGATAGAGCTACAGATTTAGTACATATATAGGCGTATTTGTTGTCGAGAAATACAGGCAAGAAGAGTTCGACGACTTGTAGGGTAGAAATCGCAAATTCGTCAATTATTTTATCAACTTTTAAGGAACATTTATTAATGTACTTTTCAAAACCTTAATTCTCTCACTCTCTTAACAAGGCGTCTTAAATAAATACCTACTCGAAATCCTGCAGCATTCAACTCCAAAACCCAGCCCTGCTTATCTAATAAATATACAACTTCCAAGGGGAACCCGATAAAACAATCTAGCGACACCTGCACCTGTCCATTACATCCACCCGGAGTCGATCGATCTGTCTGACCTCTTCCAATCGTATCGGCTTCCTGTTGCCCCGACCACCAGCAATTCACACCCCCCGAAGGATAAATCGGAAAACGGCCACGAGCCTCCACGACGAGGAAAACAACTTAATCAGGCAATTCATCATACATTTCGGCGACAAAAGGGACCGGCAAGCGAACTTGGAAAATAATTTTTTTGGAGGTGGAGAGGAGATTGATGGGTACGTCAGGGAGTAGGTATCGATTGCATCTTGCGATAGGCGATAAAAAAGTGGTTTGTAGATCCTCCGCTGATGTTTAGTAAATAATTTTTTTGCTGTAAATTTTGAGGGATGGTTATTAAACTTTTGTTCTTAGTAATAGTGTTATTCGTGTTCATCAATATAGTAACGTCTGAATATTATACATTTGTTTGCTATGGTAAGAACTATGATGTTTTATAAACAAGCTGTTAAAGTGAAAATCACCCAAGGGAATAGTTTTGCGATATTTTTAATAAACATGCTATATAATTATACATTGCTCAAAATAGTCTAAGGAACATACACTTTATTATCTTTTCATTTGGAAATTTCATGCCCGGCGCAGCCAAATGATTTCTCAAATAAGTTTTTGATCAACTGGATCACTCACTAAATCAAAATCCACCGATTTCGGACCAGAAATTCTGACTTTAACTGCAGTATTTATGCCTCGTCGTCAAATCGTAGGTTCCTGCGCCAGGCTTGTTTTGCTTTCATTTGTTTTAAACTGAAGTTTGACACATGTGATAAGGTGTATTCAGTGCAATAATAACGTGATTATTGATAAAACTGGAATATGGAGCGTCGACATTTGACCAGAGATGAAATGTTACGTGCTGTTGGAATGTTAGAGGGTGGTTGTGCTCAAACTCAAGTTACGACTGCATTTGCCACTTCAAATGGCGTAATCTGTAGACTTTGGCGAAGGTATCAAGAAACAGGCGATGTGGCCGAAAGGCACACATGTCCTAGACGCGTTACAACACCAGCCCAGGACCGGAACATTATTATTGAGGCCAGACATCATCCAGAAACTACGGCAAGGGAGATTGTTTCTCATCTCCAGAACTTAGATGGGGTCACTGTTTCAGACCAAACTGTCAGAAACCGTCGTTTACAATGGGCCCAAGAACATGTGAATTGGATTGAACCACAATGGGGTAATGTTCTCTTC
Source organism: Rhyzopertha dominica (assembly GCA_025024175.1). Lineage (NCBI taxonomy): Eukaryota > Metazoa > Arthropoda > Insecta > Coleoptera > Bostrichidae > Rhyzopertha > Rhyzopertha dominica. Next base: position 3,142,254 of record QCXZ01000003.1, on the reverse strand, counting down.
ACGGATGAGTCTATGTTTGTGTTTCGGCCAGATAGCAGAAAACTAAGGGTTTGGCGTGGAAAGGGTAAATTAAAGAGGATCAGGCACTTTCAGGGGGCCCATATGTACAGAGGAGGATCTGTCATGGTCTGGGGCGGTATCATTCTCCACCATAAAACAGACCTCGTTTGCATCGACAGAACAATGACTCAGGATCGATACATTGAGCAAGTTCTAGAACCTGTTGTTCAACCATTCGCATATGCTGCCGGGGCTGATTTACTATATATGCATGACAATGCATGACCACATATTGGTCAGAGAGTAACCAACTGGTTGACTGATGAACAGATTCGTGTTCTTCCATGGCCTCCTCAATCGCCAGACATGAATCCTATTGAGCATGTGTGGGACATGCTTCAAAGAAGGTTAACACCATTTATGCCGAATATCCATAACCTCCTGATTTTGAAAATCTCTTGAGGGAGCAATGGAATTTGATTCCACAAGAAGCCATTGATCGATGCATTTTGAGCATGACTAGGAGATGCCAAGCCATTATTAATTTTCGAGGTGGTAACACAGCGTACTAGGCTCACTAGTAATTGAAGAAAACTCTGTATTTTTGAATTTTCTTGTGTCCGTGTGTTATAATTCATTATTATAAAATGTAGCTTTCGTAAAATTTTAGTTTTTTTGTATTTAATTACCAATAAAAATTCTAATTCTTGTTTAATTTTTTATACAATCTTTCGGCTGTTATTGCAAACCCAGAAAAATTGTAAGTTCCCTAGACCATTTTGAGCAGTGTATTTTGATGGAAAGGTTTGTCTAGAAACACAGCCTATAAAAGCTCTCTCCTATATACCGATATACAATTGAATCTACATACAATCCGTAGATTTGCGAAATTTGTTGTTTGTGTTGCGCGCCAAATTTGCCCAAGTGTTCCCCAACTTCCCAACCCTCATTTCCAACGGGCGCCCCCGTGCGTCGTCATAATTCACGGCGCTCCCCGAACCGCGAACCGTCTCGCATGTCCCTGATGGAAATTAACATTTTTTTCATTTAACCCACTGACCTGGAACGATCCGGCAATTGCCGGAATCAAGTGTCGGGAGTGTGGCCCACCTGTGCGCAAACATGACGGACATGTTTAATAAACTAAAAGCCGCGATCGCTATCAACCCAGCCCACGAATTTACCGAGGATTCCGAGCGCGAGCTCAAAATTGACTGTGACGGCGAGGGTGTTAGTTACGAGATTCATCATCTAGATTTGTTGGGATGGGGATGATGATGATGAGGAAGTGTTAATCTCACGCTTTCATGTGAGTCGCGTATAAATACAAGTGAGTTGTATAAGCAAGGATCAGAAGCTTCTTATTCAACCAAACAAACTCATCTCTTTATGCTAGAGATGTTACTGTATCTCGAACGAGACAATACCCATTCTATAATACATCTTAACGAAGTTTGGGTATACATCGAAGTGTTGTTTTTAAAATAAGTACTATAAAAAGTTAACTTACCTTTTGAAATCAGTTTTCTTTACAGGCTTTCTTTTAACACAACTGAATAACTACTTTTAAAGAAGTAATATTTGGTCCTTCGAGCTAGATCTGAACCAGTGACCTATGGGTCCAATTCTCTTCTCTTCTAGAAATCTGTTGTTCAGTAGCGCTATATAATCTATGTTTTATTGTCCATAAATACATTTTTATCACTTCTTCAGCTTTCCTCTTTGCTTCCAATGCTCTTGCTGACATGTTTTCAAGTGCATACATTCTAATTATCTGTTCTTTGTATTTTATTAATACAAGATTAATCTTTATAAAAGCTCCATTTTTTAATATTTTATCCGAAGCATATGGCTGTGATTACTTCTTCTATTTGGGACTTAACATCTTCAGTCTTATAGTGTAGGAGTCGGATTGTAGAATCGTTGACAACCCTCTGCAGTAATTTTTTGCTATCCCGCCATTGGATATGATGTGGAACCTTTCCAATCATCATCAACTGCCATTTTTTTCAATTTTTCACAAGCTTTAGTACTATATGGTCTTCTTTAAAGCATTAAGCGCAGCTTTTTACATTAATTCCTTGTGACGCTAGAACAGCCTGTGCGTTACTTTGTGTATTCTAGCATTACCATTAAACTTTCTTGTCTCGTATTGACGTACAAAATCAGGCTATTTTTTCACATTGCCGTCGAAGACTGGAAGTTCAGTCTTGATTGCTTGTCATATTATAGAAGCTGTTTGAATGGGCCTTTCTCTTCTAACTTTTAAACTTTAATTTTCTATCTTCATTTCCATTTTTTTATTTCCTGCTCCATTTTTGATTTGGGTATTTTTAATTCTTGTTTTACCTTCCCTTCTACCATTTCCATTGTTACTTGAATTTCTACTACTTATTGCCTAATTTCTGTCTTTTTTTCAGTTTTGTTAGTAATTAACCCCCAACTCCTTTCTGAATCCGTTTTTTTACAGCGAACTGAAAGATTTGAAGTACTGCTTTCTTTGGCTCAGCATCTTT